>PVIU01002421.1:130156-173420 GCA_004026605.1 Ondatra zibethicus
CAGCATAAGTTGTCATCAGTGTTTTTGATCTTGGCCATTCTTACAGGTGTAAGATGGAATCTCAGAGTTGTTTTGATTTGCATTTCTCTGATGACTAAGGATGTTGAACATTTCCTTAAGTGTCTTTCAGCCATTTTAGATTCCTCTGTTGAGAGTTCTCTGTTTAGGTCTGTACTCCATTTTTTTTTTATTGAATTATGTGTTCTTTTGGTGTCCAATTTCTTGAGTTCTTTGTATATTTTGGAGATCAGACCTCTGTCTGCTGTGGGGTTAGTGAAGATCTTTTTCCATTCTGTAGGCCATCGTTTTATCTTGTTGACTGTGTCTTTTGCTTTACAGAAGCTTTTCAGTTTCAGGAGGTCCCATTTACTAATTGTTTCTCTCAGTGTCTGTGCTGCTGGGGTTCTATTTAGGAAGTGGTTCCCTGTGCCAATGCGTTCAAGTGTACTTCCCACTTTCTCTTGTATAAGGTTCAGTGTGGCTGGCTTTATATTGAGGTCTTTGATCCATTTGGATTTGAGTTTTGTACATGGTGATAGATATGGGTCTATTTTCATTTTTCTACATGTTGATATCCAGTTATGCCAACACCATTTGTTGAATTTGCTTTCTTTTTTCCATTTGATATTTTTTGCTTCTTTATCAAATATCAGGTGTTTGAAGATGTATGGATTGATATCCGGGTCTTCTGCTTGGTTCCATTAGTCTTCCTGTCTGTTCGTATGCCAGTACCAGGCTGTTTTCAGTACTGTAGCTCTGTAGTATAATTTGAAGTAAGGGATTATGATGCCTCCAGAAGTTCTTTTGTTGCCCAGGATTGTTTTGGCTATCCTGGGTTTTTTGATTTTCCAAATGAAGTTGAGTATTGTTCTTTCAAGGTCTTTGAAGAATTTTGTTGGGCATTGCGTTGAATCTGTAGATTGCTTTGCTTAGTGGCTCACAGCCCCACACTGCCAGCCATCTAGGGACAGGACAATTCATTCCGCTCTCATCTCAGTTCCTCCTCTCTGTAATGGGAGACTCCTTGCTGTTTGGGCAGCTTCAAGAGAAGTGACTCCATGTTGGGAAGGAATGAGAATTCTGTCAGGTAGACATGCAGGAGAGCTTGCCATGATTTATATGGCAATCACTTCAGATGTTTATTTTCACCAGGGTCCAAGGAGATGCTGTTCTGATGTTTTGTGGATCTGGAAACCCAAGACTCTGAAGACTTTGGTTCTGCGCTCCAGCCAAAGGGGAGCCTTGGACTTGGGCCTCACTACAGTAGCAGTTCGGTTTCCAGAACCAAGTGGAAGACACCATCACAAATTGAACTTGTAGTAGACTTATGACCAAAGTAAGAATGAACAAAGAGGGTGCTGGCGAGATGGCTCAGAGGATAAGAGCACTGGCTGTTCTTCTAGAGGTCCTGAGTTCAATTCCCAGCAACCACATGGTGGCTCATAACCATCTGTAATGAGAGCTGGTGCTCTCTTCTGGCTCACAGGGATACATGCAGGCAGAATATTGTATATGTAATAAATAAATCTTTAAAAAAAATGAAGGAAGAACTTTCATAACTGAAAATGTTTAGACACCTCTGCTTACAAAGAACATTTAAGTTAAGCAATTGTCTCTAAGACTCATTAAATAAAAAATGTAAATATAGGGCTGGGAACATAGCTCCTTTGATACAATGTTCAGTATTCATGAAGCCCAGGGTTCAATCATCAGTACTCTACAAATTGGGCATAGTGCCTGGAATCTCGGCACTGAGGAGGTGAAGGCAGGAGGATCAGGAGTTCAAAGGTCATCCTGTGTCACTTAGGAGTCTGAGGCTAGCTTGGGATGCAGGAGCCGCTGCTCAATATACATGCATATATTTGCATACATTAACAATTGGTCATGTTTCAAATATTTACTTGACATTTGGAATAGCACAGAACAATTTCATTCTTGAATTATAGAAGTGTGCCTCTGAAGAATTCTTTTTAAAAATTTTTTATTTGTTTATATTTTCTGTGTGAGTTCTCTGCATGTATGCCCTCATGCCAGAAGCGGGCATCAGATCGTACTATAGATGGTTGTAAGCTACCATGAGGTTGCTGGGGGTTGAACTCAGGTCTTCAGGTCTTCTGGAAGAGCAGCCAGTGCTCTTAACCATTGAGCATCTCTCCAGTCCCACCTCTGTAGAATTCTAACTACAGCATGGTTTAAAAAAAAAAAAAAAAGAAAGAAAGAAAGAAAAGAAAACTATATTATTATTAGCAGATACCATCTTTTCTTCCTGGTTCCCGAGGAGTCAGAAACGAATGAGGAAATATTTTTTAAACTATAATATGTCTGAGAGATCAGCTAGTCCTGCCTGTGTTTTGCTGCCTAGGGTCACTCGACTGGTCTTGGGTTCCTGCCTGCTCTGTTGGGCGCTATAAGGCTTTTCCTTACGGAGTCACCCAACCTCAGCGGCTTGTGGGAGACTCCGTGATGCGGGATCCAAATCCACTCTCCAACCGTGTGAAACCCTGAACGGAAGGTCGGCTTTATGGGCCTGTTTCGCGCGGCTTTGCGCAGCTCTTTTCAGCAATAACACTCGAGTACTCTACAGTTTAACTGCGTTTGTAATCGCTGTACACTCCAGCGCTACAAGTGTTATTAACTGAGATACCTAGAGATGGCGCTGTGGGTCCAAGAGAAAGAAAAGGCACCCTGTACCTTCTTGATGATCTGGGAGCCTCAAAATAAATTGCTTCCTCCACCCCCTTTATTTGCTTAAAAATACCAGAATGAGCACATGCTTAGAAGAATCATTTTGTCGTCCCCCCCCCCCCGCAGTTCCCAACTTGGTAGGAAATCGCAAGGGGAAAGGATCTAGCCAGGATGGAGTGGATGATGACATACACATGCCCTTTGGAAAAGCTGGGACTGTCATACGTGACAGCCTGGCATAAAGGACAAAGCTGGGTGCAGGGGATTTGGGGTGGGGGGGTGGGGGACGACGACCAGAAGAAGCAGAGTGAGAAACGAGCACAAATAATTGACACCATAAGTCAACTGCTGAGCTTTTTGGAACGAGGTGAGTCTGTTTCCATGTGATGAACATATTTTTGTCTCTTTCTCCAGCTGTTAATTGAAAGTCAAAATGCTTTGACTCTGGGGATTGCTCCAGATCAAAGTCTTCTATGGGCAGAATCTCATCTTTTCTTTGCAGCAGCTTTTCACGGTCACGATTTTCTTTCGTTCCCAAATGTCACCTGCTATGTTAGAACCAGAGATACTCCCTTAGAAGAGGAAAGGAGGGGCGGGAGGGTGACCCACTGATCCCCAGTACCGCAAAAACAAGCAAAACAAGGGGAGAAAGAGGTTAAAGGGCAAAAGAGTTAAGGCAGAGGGCAATCTGAGATGGTGACGGCTGTCTACCAGCTGGGCTACCACATCATCCTTTCCGAGTTTCCCGGAAGATGTTTGCTACAGAGACTTTCTTCTTTGTCCGTGGGCAGTTCTCTCACCCAGGAACAATCGGTGTGCTCAGCAAAACAGACACAGGGAATCAAAGCCACAGGCAAATAGGCTCAGTACCACATTCCTACTGCTTTAGACGGTTTCTCTCAAGTGCTGGGATCCAAAATAGCAGAGCAAACATTTCTGTCTCAAAGGAAGGTCTGAGCAGTGCCTTTGTGTGGTAGTTGAGTTAAAAGAAAGAGCAGGAGAGGAGAGGGAGGGAGGGGAGGAAGAGGGAAGGAAAGAAGGAAAGGAACCCCTCCCCATGGTCTTTCTCCCCCCCCCCTTAAATTTGCTGTGCATCAGAGGATGACCTTGGACTTCTGACCCTCTTATCTCCATATCCTGACTGCTGGGATTACAGGCCTGGACACCATGTCTTTTTGTTGTTGTTTGTTTGTTTTTGAGACAGGGTCTCATCATGCAGCTTTGGCTGGAACTTGCTATGTAGGTTTCAAACTCACAGAGATCCGCCCGCCTCAGCCCCAGAGCACCAATGCTGGGTGGGAGTGAAGGCTGATGCTGGTTTTTACATTGAGCTGGGGATTGAACCTAGGCTTTTACAGATGCTAGGTAAGCACTCTACCAACCGAGTGACAGCTGCAGCCAAACTGGCCTCGGATTCATGATCCATCTGTCCCTGCTCCCTTCAGTGTGTGCCACCATAATGTTAGCTTTTCATTTTGTTTTTGAGAGAGTCGCACTATGTAGACTATGCAAGCCTTGAACTCACAGCCTTTCTGTCTCAGCTTCCCCAGTGCCGGGAACATAGGCATGCACCACCACACCGGGGACATTTGGGGGCTGCTCCTTTAACCGTATTTGTAATCAAGTTGGTCCACACACTCAAAGGATGGTTCTCCAGCTATGTGAGCTCTTCTGGTCCTGTTCAACCCATTTCTAGCACCCTTCCCAGAAACACATGCCTTCCTTGTGGTAAGCCCAGGTCCTCTCTCTGCTGTGCCAGTACGGAGCATCTGGTTGCCATTGGCTTAGTGAATCATTAGCTTGTTGAATAGAAAGCATCATCACTGAGTGGCCACATGGTCACCCTGTCCCTGGCAAAGCAAGCTGTTCCCTCCCTTTTCATCAGAAACTGTGTCCTCTGGGCCTTTCTTGTGGCTTTGGTGGAGTTGGAGGCTGCTTGAGGCCTTCCGGGCCCTCTTACATGGCATAACCTTAAACGGCTCCACGTGTCTGTGAGTTTTGATGTCCATGGACAGAGCAGCTGTGTTTTCCTCTGGCTCCCGGCACCGGGGGATTACCCATCAGCCAGTTGTTTTGGTGGCAGCCTACTGCCGTCCAAGTTCTTACTGAAGGATACGAGAAAGATGATTCCAGTTCCGGTTTGCTTCTGGGATCTGAGTTCTCGCTCAGTCCTCAAAAACCCCACATTCTCCTCCTCTCCCTGAGGGATAGGGGATTTGGGGCTGGTTTGGGTGCTTGGAAAAAAGTCTTGGAAAGAAGGAAACAATTGAGGCACTGGTTGGAAATCTGTCGAACTGTTTTCAGGGCCAGGATTTGGGAGAATAAACAATTTTATGGGAATTGTGACTCTCAAAGAAAAGACGGGATTCAGATGACTCCGGTGTCCTCCCTCTAGAGACAACTTTGTATTCAGGCGCTAAAGCTTGTGACCTTCTTCAACCATTTTAAAGCCAAATTCCATCTAGAAAAGCCAACAGCAAAGAGCACAGGGATGCTTGTCATCCATTTCTCAGAGGGCAGAACCATCGTGCGTTTGCTTACTGAGGTTCTTCTGACTGCTTGCCCCTCTCCATCACACACACACACACACACACACACACACACACACACACACACACACACACAGAGAGAGAGAGAGAGAGAGAGAGAGAGAGAGAGAGAGAGAGAGAGAGAGAGAGGTACGGGCATGCATACACACACACACCCTGACATTTTGGGTAGAAATATTGGAAAATAATTCGTTGTCATAGCTTTGCTTCTAGGTGTATCAGCCAACAGCCCCTGGGGAGGCGCAGTCTCCAGCATAAACAGATGGCCATCACTCCTAATGAACTAAGTATTAGTTCCATAACATCAGCTAGTATAAGCTCCATATGCAAATACCCACACGTTTCCTCAAATGATTTTGTAGAGCCAGGCCATTGTCTATTCCCAAGTCCAATTTCAGTTATTTGCATGGGTGTCGTCAGTCCCCAGAGTCTTTTTTCAGCTGTCCTTTCAACTTGCATCTTTGAAGACATTGACTTTTTTTTTTTTCCTTTTTTTTTTTTGCTACGGATTCAGGCCAATTGGTCTTGTAGAATGTCCCATAGTCTGAAATGGTCTGATTGCTTCCTTATGGTTAGATTACAGTTGAAACAGCCATGCCAAGAAATCTGCCCTGGTATTCTCGCTTGGCTCTTACTGCATCACATCCAGAGGCCCGAGCACCCGTGCTGAGTTTGATTCCTTTCCTAAGACAATGGCCACCGAACACCTCCAAGGTCAAGATGAACTTTCTCTGTGTACATGGTAGGTAACACACGAGTGGTTTGGGGGTCTGTAGGAATAGCTTGTCCTCTAGCAGGGCTTGCATCTGATGAGCTTGTCTCTAGTTGATCTTTGCATGGATACTACAGGGGGCTGCAAATGGCAATTTTCTATTTTACCCTTCCTCAATTAGCTGAAACTGTAGACCAGTCCTTTCCCCTCCAATTAATGAGAGAGCTTACCTGCTGAATTATGTAGATGTGATCAGACACATGAATTAATTAAGGGAAGGGGAGTTTATTTGGGCTCAGAGCTTGAATGTTTGGACATTTGTGGCAAGGATGACATAGTAGCAGCACAGCTTTCTGCAAGGGCAGCAGAACCACATGCATCTGTTCCTCACATCCAGGCAGATCGAAAGGCAGATTGTGGCATGCTTTTAACCCCAGCAGTCAGGAGGTGGGATCTCTGTGAACTTGAGACCAGCCATGTCTGTAGGGCAAGTTCCAGGCCAGTCAGAGCTATATAGTGAGACACTGTTTGAAAACAAAGCAAAGTAGAACACAACAAAACAAGTATAAAAGACCCAGTCTATCAAGCACAATAGAGAGGAACCCAGGCAATGCCCCTTAACAATCAAACAGCCCCTTCTCTTGAATTTCATAAAAACAAGCACCAAATAATTGGGGTCTTTGAACAGCTTCACCCACGTGGCCTGGTGCTTTCTTGCAGCATATTCTGATCGTCTCTGCTATTTTCTTTAAACTCTCCCCACTACCTTGTAAGCTGTGTGGGCTTTTACTTCCTTCTTGAATATAATGCCAAGACCCTGGAACTCCTGGGCCCTAGCCTGAACCGCCGGTAACATGGCATTTTGTTGCAGCCTTCCCACTGGACTAAGAAGAGGTCACAAGCTTGGGTCTTCCGTGGTGAGCATCACTTCTCCATCTTCTGCAGGTTTGTTTCACATCACCCGGTTTCCAGATGCTAGTTCTGCACCATCACTGAGCTAATAGCCTCACTGTCTGCTTCTTCAGCTGGGAAGGAGACTAGAAGAAGCTTCCACATTGTCTTAAAATCCCGTCCTCATCTACTGGCTCTTGTGTGCGCATACCTGCTCTCCTCCCCATCCCTTTGATTCAGGAGAGCTATCCCCGCTCTACCAGACACTTCTTTTTTTTTATTTTCTAAAAGATTTATTTATTATATATACAACATTCTGCCTCCATGTATGCCCGCTCGCCAGAAGAGGGCGCCAGATCTCATTACAGATGGTTGTGAGCCACCATGTGGTTGCTGGGAATCGAACTCAGGACCTCTGGAAGAGCAGCCAGTGCTCTTAACCATTGAGCCATCTCTCCAGCCCCCTACCAGACGCTTCTTGCCAGCTTTTTTACTTACTTATTATTTCTCTATTCTGTGTTAATTTCCTCGAGCCACAGTATCTATGGCTGGCTTTTGACCCTTCCAGCATTGGCCTCCTGAATGCTGGGATGAAGAAACTTCACTCTCTCTGAACTGACATCTTCTACCATAACCAGTCTGCCCTTGAATGTGTAATTCTCCTGCCTCAGCTTCCCAAGTACTGGGATTATGCACATTTGCTACCACACTCTGATATCGTTCCCCCTCAGCTGCCATTTTTGTTTTATTTTTAAAACATTAAAAAAGTGTGTGTGTGTGTGTGTGTGTGTGTGTGTATATGTGTGTGTGTGTGTGTGTGAGAGAGAGAGAGAGAGAGAGAGAGAGAGACTACAGAGGCAAGAAGAGAACATCAGATCTCTTAGAGTTGGCAGTATAGGCATCCTGATCTGAGTGCTGGGATCCCAACTCTAGTCTTCTGGAATAGAAGCAAGAAATCCTAATGGCTGAGCCATTTCTCCATCCCTGTGCATTTCCTCTCTCTCTCTCTCTCTCTCTCTCTCTCTCTCTCTCTCTCTCTCTCCTTTCCTCCTTCCCTCCCTCCCTTCTTTCCTTTCTTTTTTGACTTTTTGAGACAGGGTTTCTCTGTGTGATAGCCCTGTGCTGGAACTCACTTTGTAGACCAGGTTGCCTCAAACTCACACAGGTCTGCCTCCCTTTGATTTCCCTAGTGCTGGGATTAAAGATGTGTGCCACCGTACCTGAAAACCCTGTGTGTTTCTAATAAACAGTTTTAATCCAGTTTAGAGGGGAAAGGTCTATTGATTAGCTGAATGAAACCAATTTGGTTTTGAGCCCATCATTCCCTGCGCCCCTAAACAGTTTTATAAGCTTAATTTATATTTCTATTCACTATATTCACAGCTTTAGAAAGTTAAATGAAGAGTGGTGAGATGGCTTAGGTAAAGGCACTTGCTTCTCCAGCCAAAAGTCCTGCCTTTGATCTCAGGACCTCACTGTGGAAGGAAAGAACTGACAAAAATGCTGTCCTCTGACCTCCACACACCAACACACACACACACCACACAAGCCTGCACACACATCATACACACACATACAAGCCTGCACACATGCACACACACACGAGCCTGTATATACACACATACAAGCCTGCACACATATCATACACACACACAAGCCTGTATACACACACACAAGCTTGCACACACACATGCCTGCACACACATCACATACACACACACATATCACATATACAAGCCTGCATACACACACACACAAGCCTGCATTTTACACACACATCACATACACACATCACAAAAACATCACACACACATCACACATGTCTGCACTCATACACACATCACACACACAGCCTAAATTCACACACATGTCACACATCACATTCACACATAAGTCTGAAGTCATACACACATCACACACACATGCCTGCATTCACACACACACACACACACACAAGTCTGCATTTATACATACATCACATCCACAGGCCTGTACACACACACACACACACACACAAACTGTCAAGTAATTACATTACATTACATTACAACCAGTGTTTCTGTGCCTCACTCCTTCATGGCCAGGATTTTCAGTCTTTAGATAAAAGCATTTTCACCTAAATATAGTTATTTTTCCTGATTTTATTCCCATAGTCTCCATCTGTACATCTGTACATTCTTATACTAATTTAAATGTCAGGCTTTAAATATTCTCTCATTATGTCTTTACTCGGAAGACGTTTCAGTCTGAAACTGTTTCTTCTCTTCAGCCTTTCTTCTCTCACTCTGCCTTCTTTCCGGCCACCGTAAATCTGTCATAGGTCTTGGCTAGATAAATATTCATATGCACAGATGAGCTGGGTACCACTTTCTATTTTGCTTAGAGATAACAACGTTTTCTTTTTCCCGTGTGCTTAGTGGTCTTTGCATCATTAATCTACCCTCAATGTCTCAGCCAGCAAAATAAACCCTTTAGGATTTCAGACACATCTCTCAAGTCTTCCTGTGTTTCTTGTTGAAACGTCTCTTCTGGAGTCTCTCTCCTGTGTGAGGTGCTGGCTCCCAAGGCCTGCCATAAAGCTACAGCCCTGGGGTCTCCTCTTGCTGTCACTCTGGAATTTTCTCTCCTGGTTCATCTCATCCCCTGGATCCTACGTTCTTGTCATTAAAGTCATTTTCCTTCTCCTCCTCTTTTTTCTCCCCCTCCTGCTCTTCCTCCTCCTTCTCCTCCTTTTTCTTTTGATTCTGGGTCTCCTGTAGCCAAGGGTGCCATTGAACTTCTTACCCACATCCCCAGTGCTCCAGTCCTGTCATGCGCCCATCATGCTCAGCCCATGGCAGCCTTCTTGGATAGTTACTCATTTAACTCATGTCGTGTTCCGGTGGGAGAATAAATATTCAAAAATACTTTGTGTATAAAGTTCTGTTTAAAATGTCAGGTATGGCGATGGACATCTGTGATCTCAGCTACTTACTAGGAAGGCTGAAGCAGGAAGTTTGTAAGTTTGAGGCCAGCCTGGGCTACATAGAATCACACACATTTTCTGTCTCTCACGCCTGATTATACATTATACCATTGTACATGACTGATATAATGTTCTAAGTTGGAAATTATTTTTATCAATTTTGAAATGATTCTAGTTTCTGTTTACTTCTGGGATCTTATGAATGTATCTGTTTGCTTTCTACATACCTTTGGGGTCTTTTTTTTTTTTGAGACAGGGTTTCTCTGTGTAATAGTCCTAGCTGTCCAGGAACTGGCTCTTGTAGATCAGGCTGACCTCGAACTCACAGAGATTCATCTGCCTCTGCCTCCCAAGTGCTGGGATTAAAGGTATGCACCAACACTGCCTGGCCTTTTTCCTCTTTTCTTAGGGGGGAGGGGTCTTATTTTGAACTTTATGTTTTAAAAATTCATAGTAATTTCTTGGTGGGAATTTAAAAAGATAATTTAGTGCCGGGCAATGGTGGTGCACACCTTTAATCCCGGCACTTGGGAGGCAGAGTCAGATCTCACAGACAGATTTCTGTGAGTTCGAGGCCAGCCTGGTCTCCAGAGTGAGTTCTAGGACAGGCTCCAAAACTACACAGAAAAAGCCTGTCTCACAAAAAAAAAAAAAGGTTCAGTTATCTTGCTTCTTCTGGACTATAAATTGATACAGTCTGTAGAATTTCCTTGAATGGCTTCTTTTGAAAAAGTTCTCATTTTAATTTGTGCTTGTGTGTGTATCTATATATCACATGTGTGTGTATCTCACATGTGTGTAGTTGCCACAGGGGCCAGAAAGGACATGAGATCCCCTGGAGCTGGAGTTGTAGGCAGTGCTGGGAACCTAACTGGAGTCTGCTGGAAGAGCAGGAAGTGCTCAGTCCCTTGAGCCTTTTCTTTTACATCTCTTCCTCCTGGTTTTCTTTTCCTGGTATACTCTTTTCCCTATGGGGAGGGTGTTGATCCACCCACACTAGTTTAACTTTCCTTCTTCTTCTCTACCCCATGCCTTCAGTTTGCAATCTCTTGTTTTCCAGGCAGTTTTATTGCAGTTTTCAGTTTTGCTGCAATAATTTTAATTTGCAAGAACATTAGTCTCTGTTTCTTTCTTCATGTGAAGCTTTCTCTTTGTGTTTTCGAATGGAAAAATGTTCTTTTTCTGTGTGGTCTGTTTCCTGATAACTCCTTTATATGCTGAGTTTGAATTTATGCTTATTTATTTATTCATCTATCTGCTTTTTTACTTAATTTTGAGACAAGGTCTCATTATGTGTGCCTCCTGAGTGCTGGGATTAAAGGCATATGTCACTCATTCTCTCTTGTTTTCTGAACCCTGTTTTTGGAAGAATCACCCTATACAGCCCCTCTTACATCTGTCTCGGAAGCTAACCTTACCTTTGCATCAGGCCCTGTGTTTAAGACAACAGTCTCTGAGCTTATCTTTGCTGATGATAGTTTTATCAAGGGGACACCCAGGAAACATCTTGTTAGAATGAGGTGACTATAGTTATAATCTGTCACAAAAGACTTGATGTTTGACCTTTTCACAAAGGTCTTCTGTTCTTGGCAGCTGTCACTTTGCAGGGGTAGCAGTCAATCACAGCTACCAGAGCATGGCTGCGGGAGTGGTCTAAGGTGTCATTATCACTGTTCTTTATAATGACAGCTTTGCATCCAGCGTAGTGCCTGGCCAGGACCAGTGCCACTTCCTCAGGTTGCATGAATGTGCCCATCCGGACAAACAGCCACCAGAGCCTACAGCAGGCAGGAAGCCCTGTCCTATTCATATGATGCCATTTCCTTTCCTATGTAACCATCCTCCTAACTAGTGAGGGACTGAGAAGTCTGGAATTTGACGAGAAACCCTGTGATGGGAGAGGCTTTGCAACTTGCAGTAAACTTATTTTTTTTTTAAATGACAGGGTCTCAAGGAGTCCATGATGGCCTTGAGTGAACTAGTTGCATAGACAAGGATAACCTTGAATTTATGATCCTCCTGCCTCCATCTCCCAAACCTGGGATTACAGGTGTGAGCCATCATCGCTGACAGCAGATACTTTTGTATCCTGCTGTTTTCTGCTGGGATATCTGGATTATGAAGAATGGAAGACAATAAATAATATCCACCCCCCCTTTCTCTGCTTCTGAGCTTGAAATCATTTGAGACAAACAAATGAAGGTCAAAATAGGGGCTTTGTTTTTGATGATGCTGGCCAGAAAATGAGGCTCCCAATATTTCGCTTGTGTGCTGGCTAATTTTATGTTAACTGGACACAGGCCAGAGTCATCTGTGAAGAGGGAAGAAGCCCAATTGAGAAAGTGCCTCTGTAAGATCAGGTTGTAGACAAGCCTGTAAGGCATTTTCTTACTTAGCAATTGATGGGGGAGGGCCCAACCCATGGTGGGTAGGCCGTCCTCGGGCAGGTGGTCTTGGGTTCTAAAAGAAAGCAGGCTGGACAAGCCATAGAGAGCAAGCCAGTAAGCAGCACCCCTCCGTGGCCTCTGCATCAGCTCCCGCCTCCAGGTTCCTGCCCTGCTTGAGTTCCTGCCCTGACTTCCTTCAGGGATGAACTGGGGATGTGGAAGTGTGAGCCAACTGTTTTTGGTCATAGTATTTCATCACAGCAGTGATAACCCTAAGACATCTTCTTAATTCACACTCCTGATACTGAATACAGATGAAAACTCTGGGTTCCTCTGCGCAGACAAATCATGCTGTAAATCACACCATGCTCTAAGGTGCGTAGCAAACCTTAACGAACTTTCTTGGTAAAATGTCTGTTATGGTCTGAGCATGTTCTCCCAGAAGCATATTGGAAACTTCACACCCAATTCCACAGTCCTGGGAGTTGGTGGCAGGTAGGAGGTGGTGATTAGGCCACAGGAGCTCCGTGACCATGAGTGGACTAAGGTCTTGGGAACTGGCTTGTTGTCTCAGGACTAAGTTCCTAATAAAAGTAGGAATTTGTCAACACCCACCCTTCTCTTTTTCCCTCCCTAGTCTTTCTTCATGGAAATGCCACAGGTAGAAACCTCCAGCAGATGCTGAATCCCCCAGCTTTCAGAAGAGGGAGAAATACGTTTTTATTCTTTAAAAGTTACTTGGTCTTGGCAGGGCAATGGTGGTGCATGCCTTTGATCCCAGCACTCAGGAGGCAGAGGCAGGCGGATCCTTGTGAGTTCGAGGTCAGCCTGGTCTACATAGGGAGTTCCAGGACAGCTGGGTCTGTTACACAAAGAAATTCTGACTTGAAGAAAAAAATGTTACTTGGTTTCTCTCCTTGTGGTGGTGGCACATTTCTTTAATCCAAGCCCTTGGGAGGCAGAGGCAGGTCAATCTGTGGGTTCAAGACCAGCCTAGTCTACAGAGTTCCAGGACAGTCAAGGTCAGACACAGAAACCCTGTCTCAAACTCCCTCTCCCTAAAGTTACTTGGTCTCAGGCTGAAGAGGTGGGTTAGGGAATAAGAGTGCTTGATGCTCAAGTATGAAGCTCTAAGTTCAAATCTCCAGCACCCACATAAATGGCTGAAGTGGCCACAGGGGGCACCTGAGAGCCCGGTGCTATGGGGGTGGAAACAGGACTTGTTGGCTGTCAGGCCAGCTCCAGTCTCAGAGAAAGACCCTGTCTCAAGGGAGTGAGGTGGGGAGTGATAGAGCAGGGCCTTGACTCCTCTTCAGCCCCATACTTGCTCACAAACAACACAAACATATACACGAAAGATACTCTGTCTTGGGTTATAGCAGCACAAAATGAATGAAGATAACTTTAAAAAGATTTGTACTCTATGTCATTGGGTTCACAAACTTTCTATTCATTTTGAGAATTTCATACATGCACCCAGTATGCTTTGCAATCAACACTGATTCATTCCCTAACTCCTCCCAATCCCCCCGACTTCTTTTTTAAAATTTATTTTTAATTTATGTGCACTGGTGTTTTGCCTATATGTATGTCTGTGTGAGGGGGTCAAATCCCCTGGAACTGGAATTTCAGGCAATTGTGAACTGCCATGTGGGTGCTGGGAATTGAACACAGGTCCTCTGGAAGAGCATCCAGTGTTCCTAACCACGGAGTCATCTCTCCAGCCTTTCTCTGTTTGTTTTTTGAGACAGGATTTCCCTGTGTAGATCTGACTGTCCTGGAACTCACTTTGTAGACCAGGTTGGCCTCAAAGTAGGAGATTCACATGCCTCTGCCTCCCAAGTGCTGGGACCAATTAAAGGTGTGCCACCAGTGCCCATCTTGCTCGCCCCTCAATCCCTTCCCCCAGCTCTCCACTTCTTAAACTTTTAAAATGAACTATTCTTTTCTTAGCCAGACTGGAATGCTGGCGTAAGCTGTGCCCTGTTGCTAAAGGCGGGGGGAAGGACGGTCTTTCCAGGTTAGCTTTTCTGGGCTCCACATCCTACTGTGATATTCAAGGTCAGGTCCAGTTTCTGAGCCCAAACAGTGATATGAGGGTTTGGTAGCTCAACATATATGTTCACTCAGCTTTTGAAACAAGAAACCAGAAAGATAAGTAAGTGAAGACCAAAATGTCAGCATGTGCAGGTGAAGCCGATGGGAGGAAGTGCCATCTGACCAGCAGGTTTACTGATAACTGCCCGGAAACAAATTAGCCACAGGCTCATTGTGGTGACAAGCAGACCAGACAGTGCTCCCTGCGTTGGCCACTGCATCTGAAAGAGACACACAGAAAAGGCAGATCTGAGCATGCTCAGTTCCTTCTCAAACTTCGGACTGGTAAATTGCTCACTGCTCTTATATTTTTGGTTGTGAGTCTAGCCTTTAATGGCTAAGCCATCTCTCTAGCCCACGTCACTGCTTTTCCCATGTGGAGCAGAAGGACCAGAAGTTTCCTCTGTACCCTTCCCGCTGGGAGCATGCTGTGGGAACTCCCTGCCATGTGGGAAGCATCAGAAGATGAGGATGTGCATTCTCCTAACACCGATCCTGGATTTCTTCAATCGAGATCACATGTGAAAACTGTAGAATGCATTGTTCAGATAGAGGGCCTGTGGAATGTTTTCAAGTTATTCTAGTACTAAGAGGAACCACAGGGCTATGGCTGGGCTGGGAAATCAAGATTAAAAGTCACCTGGCTTGAAATGAACTAGGGAATCACAGCGGAATTTTGCTACCTCAATTATGATTTTCTTCATTTTTGTTTTGTTTTGAGGCAGGGTTTTATGTAGCCTAGGCTGACCTTTAGCACATTTAGCCAAAGATGACCTTGATCCTTCTCCTCTTGCTTCCCAAATTCTTGGATTGCATGTGTGCACTCTTCTATTTTAAGTGGGTACTAACTAATAATCACACCTCTATGTCCTTGCTCCAATATGTTCTTATATCCCCACAGAAAAAGCAAATAGACTCATGAAAGTGTGTTCTAGTCATTTAAGGTATAACATGAATCTTAAAATCAATGTTTGTGGCATGCATAGATGTAGGGGTGAAGGTAGGTAATTTGCAAATTCTGTTCTGTGGTGACTTAGGTTTTTCCTCTGTTAGTGTAAGAAGAAAGAGGGAAGGAGAGAAGGAGAGAATCATTTGATAGCACTGGGGAAATGGAGCTCACTAGATTTTGTTCTAAGTTTGTGTGAATCTTGGTCATGCACCACAAGAAGGTAAACATATTGAACCACTTAGAAAGTCATCCAGAATCGATATCCTGATGTTTAAGAGAGACGTTCTTCCCGGGGTACTGACTGCTAGCACACTTTACAGTTGGGAGAGGTTTTCTAGCCTCTCTTTTCATTTCCTGTTTCTTATCTTGTGTTCTTAAATTGAGGCCATTCCTTGGCCAGGACAGCACGACTCTGCGTGCTCTGCCTTTTATCAAAACTCTGTCTGATTCTTTTCAGTTGATCAAAACCTGGGGAGAAAGGACGGAAGTTTTGCTTTTTTTTCTGTAAGGATCATTCCCTGTGTGTAGACAAGAGCACACATGTAGGGGCCTCGTGTGACCGTGTGATGTTGCAGATGGCAGCAGTGTTAGGGCCCAGAGCAGAGCATCCACGTGGGGCAGTCTTGTGCAGCATGAAGGACTTTTAAGAAAACGTCAATGTACTTATCAAGCGAGACCCTCGAGGAAGTGACTGTTTCTCGTTCCCTCCGGGAATACGCTGTGGGGTACTTGCAGTGCTTAGTTCTGTCAACCCGACACAGTGTGGAATCCTGTGGGAGAGAAGTCTCAACGAGGACTTATCTAGCTTGGGTTGACCTAGTAGGCACGCCTGTGAAGGCTTTCCTTAGCGAGGTTGATTGAGGTGGGAAGATCCGCCCCGAGTGTGGGTATCACCGTGTCAAGGGGTGAGTCTCAACTGAATGCAGAGAGGGAGCTGACCACTAGTGTGGACACGCTAATTCATTGCTCTCTGCTTGCTTTTGACTGTGGATGTAAAATGGCCAGTTCTCTTAAGCTCTTAATGCTGGTGTGAACCGTAACCTGGAACTGTGAGCTGGAATAGACACTTTCTCCTCTAAATCGCTTTTGTATTTATTGTATGTATTGCAGGGTACTTTACCATAGCAACCAGAAAATGAAACGATGGCAATATACATGGCAGGATCTTTGGGGACATGAATAAAGTCGACAGACACAAAGTTCACTCTGGCTTTAGCACTGAACTTGCTTTGTTTTTTACTACACATGTGCCTGAGCTTTCCATTTGTGGTTTCCAAAAAGGGAACAATTAGACCTTGATCCTTTTCTGCTAAGTCCAAACCCATCATGCTGAGGTAAGGACTTAAGCTGTTCTTGTCGTAGTGGTGGGCACACGCCAGTGAGGTCAGCCTGACTGGTCTGCGTGAGTGGTATCCTGACACGTGACTGTGATAATCATTGAAACACATGGCAGCATTCTTTTTGACAGTTATAGGAACCCACTCTTATCCATCGTCCTCCTGTCTGGTTTCAGTTATGGTCTGGTCAATTATGGTCTGCAGGTGTTATACTGCAGTGAGGAATTGGGTGATTATGAGAGAGAGGCATCCCATACACTATTATATTATACATGTTATATATATTACTATTATATCAGTATAATTTTGTTGTCTTTTATTATTAATGCTTGTATTAATTTTCTTGTTGCTGTGACAGAATATGTGATAGAAGCCATTTAAGGTAGGAGTGCTTTCTTTTGGCTCACAGCACCAGAGGTCACCATCCACAGAGCTGGGGAGGGCAAAGCGGCGAGATCAGCTTGATCTGTGTGGTGGTGAGGGTTTGCAGTGCCTTTTCTTCGTGTCTTGGTCGATCAGGAAGCAGAGAGCTCTGGTTGCAACAGAAAAAGATGGCACCTTGAAGTCTTCTCCCAGTGGTTTGTTTCTGCTAGCTAGGCCATAGACCCGAAGAGTCAGCATGATCTCAAAAGAGTGCCCCAGCTGGGGCCAAGTTTCAGTCACCCGAGCTCCTGGAGGCTCACACAGTTGGCCATGTTAATCTCCTGAACAAGTCCAACTGTGGGTCTCTGTATTTGTTCTCATCTGCTGCAAGAGGAGGCTTATCTGATGATAACTGAGCAAGACACGGGTCTATGCATATTTATTCTATTTCCCTTTCCTCAGTGGATCCATCCTTTGTCCCTATTCCCTTAATCTTTACCTAACTTCTGTGGTTATATAGATAGAATGTAGCTTGGTTATCAAAGACTTAACAGCTAACACCCTCATATAAGTGAGTACATACCATATTTGTCCTTCTGGGTCTGGGTTACCTCACTCAGGATGATTTTTTTTTCTAGCTCCATCCATTTACTTGCAAATTTCATGATTTCATTCTTTTAATGGCTGACTAGTATTCCATTGTGTAGATGTATCAAGTTTTCTTTATCCACTCGTCCACTGACAGACATCTAGGCTGATTCAAAATTCTGGCTATTATGTGTAGAACAGCAGTGAACATGGTCGAACAAGTACGTCTATAATAGGATGACGCATCCTCTGGGTGTATGCCCAAGAGTGGTATAGTTGGATATTGAAGTAAATCTATGATTCCCCTGGAACTGCCACACTGATTTATATAGTGATTGTACAAGTTTGCACTCCTACCAGCAATGAGGAACGTTCCCCTTACTCCACAATCTTACTGACATGAATTGTCATTTGTTTTATCAATCGTGGCCATTATGACTGGTGTAAGATGAAATCTCAAAGTAGTTTTGGTTTGCATTTCCCTAATCATTTAGGATATTGAACATTTCTTTAACTGCTTCTCAGCCATTTCTGTTTCCTCTCGAGAATTCTGTTGAGTAGTTTTTAAATTGGATTATTTTTTTGGTATCTATTTTTTTTTTTAGTTTCTATTTTTTTTCTAAGACAGAAACTCTCTGTGTAGCCCTGCCTGTCTTGGAACTCTGTAGACCAGGCTGGCCTTGAATTTAGAGATCTGCTTGACTCTACCTCCTGAGTGCTGGGAGTAAAGGTGTGGACTGCCACCACCCAACTGTTCTTTATGAATACATATTAAACTTCTATCAGATGTGGAGCTGGTAAAAGTCTTCCCCATTCTGTAGTCTGGACATTTTGAATGATGGTGTCCTTTGCAATACAGAGGCTTTTTTGGTCTCACGAGGTCCCATTAATTGTTGATCTTAGTGCCTGTGCTAATGGTGTATTGTTCAGAGATTTTTTGTCATTCACCCTTCTGAGAGAGGGAGTCCTCAATTTTGTGCTGAGCTCAGAGAGCTATCCTGGGGAATGGCAACCCTAAATGAAACATTCTCCAACATCTCTCCCTGTTTCATTTTATAATGGAGAAGTGTCATCACAGGCTTTGAGAGCCTTATAAACTGTATCAGAAGAGTCCAGGTGATGTGGGATTCCCCTCTGTATGCTGTGATTACAATTAATGAATAAAGAAACTTCTTTGGACCTATAGCAAGGCAGAATTTAGCTAGGCGGGGAAAACTAAACTGAATGCTGGGAGAAAGGAGGCGGAGTCAGGGAGAAACCATGGAGCCTCTGCTGGAGACAGACATGCTGAAAGTTTGCTGTTAGGCCATGACCTCATGGTGATACACTGATTACTAGAAATGGGTTAAATTAAGATATGAGTTAGCCAATAGAAGCTATAGCTAATGGGCCAAGCAGTGATTTAAATAATATAGTTTCTGTGTGATTATTTTGGGACTGAGCTGCTGAGCAGCCGGGAACTAACTAGCAGCCTCCCTACAATATCCAGGGTCCGATAGTGAACCATACCTTGGTTGGTGGTAATTCTAGCAATGGTCATAATCTGTCATTGTAGAAATTATATACGCAGGGAGAAAGCATCGGAATAAAACATAGCATCTCCCTCCCAATACTATGCAAGTGCCTGCCCCATCCTATCCCCTGTCCCTCTTCAGCAGCTATTAAATCTAGGGCTCTTCTGTTTTGGAGCACAGCTCCTGCTAGGGAGATTATCTGTCATTGAAGAGATGCAAGGCTGATTTTGGTGCTATGGC
This sequence comes from Ondatra zibethicus, assembly GCA_004026605.1. Lineage (NCBI taxonomy): Eukaryota > Metazoa > Chordata > Mammalia > Rodentia > Cricetidae > Ondatra > Ondatra zibethicus. Next base: position 149,434 of record PVIU01002421.1, read on the forward strand.
TAGTAGCCAGGCAAGTTCCTCAAATTCATATAGATAGACCTGTGGGATAATCATTACAGGGGTACAAAAACTTGTAACAGATGAGTTAATGCAAGGACTAATGGTTCCTTGACATCAGAGAAAGGCATGGGAGCTAGCACAGATTGTTTTAGTAACAATGATGTTGGAAGTGCACCTGGGGTGGGATTTAGAAAAGAGCACCACAAGGTGGGGGGGGGAGGAGTCAAACAGGAGGTCATGGAGTATGACTGTGAAGAAGAGGGGTATTGAAGAATTGTCTTGTAAGGAGATGTAAATGGGAACAGCCATAAGCAATGGCTGAGAAAGTGAAGCACAAAAGAAACAGCAAGAGGCATTAGGTGGATGGGAGGGTGTTTGGAATTCTTGTAGATACTGAATATACTTTAGGGTGGCCAGGGACATTGCCAATTATATATTAGTTGTGTTCTTCCTTATCTCTTCTGATTAGTTTTGATTTGCAGCCCTTTTGTCAGATATTTTTATTAAAATGGGTACACTAGCTTGCTTCTTGGTCCATTTCTTTGGAATATCTTTTTCTATCCTTTTATCCTGAGGTGATATCTGTCCTTAATGTTAAAGCTGTGTTTTTGGGATGCAGCAGAAGGATGGATCTTGTTTTTGAGCCCATCTGTTAGTCTGTGTCTTTTTATTGGACAATTGAGACCATTGATGTTAAGAGTTATCATTAAGCGCTGTTTGTTGATTCCCATTATTTTGTTGTGGTGTCTTTTTCTCCTCTTTTGATTTGCTGGTCTGATATTATTTATCTCTTGTGTTTTCTTGAGGGTCGTTAGCCTCTTTAGGTTGAAGTTTTCTTTCTAGTACCTTCTGTAGGGTTGGATTTTTGGGTATATGCTGTTTAAATTTTATCATGAATGTCTTTCTTCATCTATCATGATTGAAAGTTTTGCTGGGTACAGTAGTCTGGGCTGGCATCTGTAGTTACTTAGAGTTTGTAGACATCTACCCAGGCCCTTCTGATTTTTAGAGTCCCTATTGAAAGTTTGGTTTTATTCTAATAGTTCTGCCTTTATGTTTTAATATATGTTATATATATGTTATTTGATCTCTTCCCCTTGCAACTTTTTTTCTCCCTTCAAGACAGGGTTTTACTGTTTAGCTGTGTCTGTTCTGGAACTCACTTTGTAGACTAGGCTGGCCTTGAACTCATAGAGATCCGCCTGCCTCTGCCTCTTGAGTACTGGGATTAAAGGCATGCACCACCACCGTCTGGCAACTTTTAATATTCTTTTTTTTTCTGTATGTTTAGTGTTTTGATTACTTTGTTTCATGGGGAATTTCTTTTATGGTCCAGTCTATTTGGTGTTCTATATGCTTCTTGATCTTTTATAGGCACCTACTTCTTTAAGTTAGGGATATTGTCTATGACTCTGTTGAAAATATTTTTAATATATTTAACCTGGGTTTCTTCTCCTTCCTCTATTCATATTATTCTTATATTTGGTCTTTCATAGTGTTCCAGATTTATTCAATGTTTTGTGACTAGAATTTTTTAGATTTAATATTTCTTTGAAGTATCCATTTCTTCCATCTTATCTTCAATGCCTGAGATTCTTTCTCATCTCTTGTATTTTGTTGGTAAAGCTTGCCTCTGGAGTCTCTTGTTCATGTTCCTAAATTTTTCATTTCCATTTTTACCCAAGTTTGAGCTTTCTTTAGTGATTTCATTTGTACTTTCGTGCCTTGAATACTTTTCCTCATTTCATTCCACTGTTTTGTGTTTTCATAGATATCATTGGTGGATTTATTCATATCCTCTTTAACATCCTCAAGCATATTCAGAATAGCTGTTTTGAATTTCTTGCCTTATGCTTCAGAAATGTTGCATTTCTCATGCCCTACTGTAGTAGGGTCACTGGAGTCTAGTGGAATCATATTGACCTGGTTGTTGTTGATTGTGTTTATATGCTGGCATCTAGGCATCTGGGTTTGGGATGATTGTAATACTAGATGCTAATCTCTGATCTTGTGCTTATTGCGTGGGTATCCCATTCCTTGGTTTCTGTTGTCTTCTTGGTTCTTGGAGAGTGTTGGTGGTTGTGAGTTGCCTGGTAGGGAATGTTTCTGAAATCCTGTTCAATGTGGCCACTGGAATTTCTGATTAGAATGTGTTTCTAGGTATTTGTAGCTGACACTTAGGCACAGAGATGGGATGAAAGGGGGTGCTGAGAGAGTACACAGGAAGGAGGAAAGCTGGGTGTCCCACCAGTATCTCTGTAGACTCCTAGGAATGGGGCAGAGAGGAAGGAGAGGCTATAGCAGGTGGTCTTCCACAGAGCTGGGGATGAGACTGGGGATGATGGAGGTTTGGGAGGAAGATTGAAGAGCACCTACCCCACTTTCCTGGCCCTGGTAGCTGATGGGTTTCTATGGAGTGCTTTTGAGAATTGGTGGTTGAGGCAAAGGGATGCTGTGATGAAGGAAGTTGGATCCCTTGACCTCCTGTCCATCTCTTAGTCACAGGTTTCTTGGTACTTTTACATTTTTAAAACACTTAAGCAGAATTTTTCCAAATTATTTTAAAAGAAAACCAAGTATGTTTTTTCTTCCAGACTAGGCAGTATATCTGCTCTGAAGAGAGCTGAAGTCTCCAATGAAAACTGAGAGTACTGACTCCATCTGCCAGTCATTGGCTGTGAGTCCTGAGCCCTTGTCTAGTAAGCAGAGGCCTGGGATGGGCTGTCAGTACCTGCTTCGAGGACAGCTAGCAACTCCCTGTGTGGAAGAGTTGTCTTACCCTGGGGACAATGCCTGAATTATGAGAGCAAATAGGTAATAGGGACCTGAGTGCCATCTAGAGGGACATAAGCTGCAATGTTGGGCAGAACAAACAGGACTACTGTAGGAATTTCTACCGCCAGTCGCCTTTAAGTTACCAGCCCACTTGGGCGTGGCCTCTTATACTATTTATGCTCATATAAAACGCGCATCTGGCCTCTTTTCTGGCTGTGGGATCTGGTTCCTGTTCTCCATTCCAGCAGAAAATTGTGATCTGTGAGTTTACCCCTAAATAAATAACCCTGTATTGTACTCAATTCTGAGCTAGTGTAGGATTTCTTTTAAGTGTCCTTCTTCACAGAACTCACTAACACAGCTGACAGCTGGCAAGGAAAGTCAGGATGGACAGCTGACAGTGGGTGGGCAGCAGGATGGGGGTGGGCATCTGATGGAGGGCTGTGGGCTGAGAGGGAAAAGACAGAAGAGGAGGACCATTCCACTGCTTAGTGGATAAGAACAACTTATTTCCATTGCCTAGACTCCATATATGAGCCACAGTTTGTGAATTAAACAGAAAAAAAAAACAAGGACAAACAAACAACAGTTACAAACGACTAGCAATATCCGGTCATTACCAGTGTAAACAGTCTGATTCGTCTGCTGCGAGGTTGCTTGCTTTTATCTGTTAATTTTATTGTTGTTTGAGATAGGGTCTCTTTAGATTAGGCTGGCCTCAAGTCATTATGGAGCTGAGGATGACCTTGAACTTCTTATCCTCCTGCATCCATCCCCCATGTTCTTGATTCATATTTTCTGTTCATAAATGAAAATGTTTGCATAACTCTACTTCACCTGTAAAAAGGTGACATGGTGGGGCAACATGGTTTCATACTATGTAATTTAGTAGTTGCACATAGAATAAAAAGGCAAGTAGGAGTTGTTTTCCTGTCCTGCCAGCCAGTTCCCAAATAACTACACAGAGACTTAATATTAATTATAAATTCTTGGCTGATAGCTCAGGCTTATTACTAACTAGTTCTTACATTTTAAATTAACCCATATTTATACTCTGTCACATGGCAGTACCTTTTCTCAACATGGAAAATTCATCTTCTCTTCACATCTCCTCTGTACTATGGAGACTCCACCCTTCTTCTTCCCAGCACTCCTCTCTTTATTAACCAATGAGAGCAATAAATATTCATATTGTACAAAAAGATTGTTCCACAGCAAAAATGTGCCTTTTAAAATCATATGTATAATCTATTTTTATACATATAATTATATATATGATATATATTAGACAGGATTTCTCTGTAGCTTTTGGAGTCTGTCTTGGAACTTGCTCTGTAGACCAGGCTGACTCACAGAGATATGCCTGCCTCTGCCTCCCAAGTGCTGGGTTTAAAGGTATGTACCATTACCACCCAGTTTTATTTTATGTTTTGATCAATTAAAGGAGCCTGAGCGGTGACGTAGAAAAATAAATATACAAAGTCATGGAAGAAGAGCTAACCGAGATGGCAAGAACAACAGGACCTCCACAGAAAGACAGGTGCTCAGCAGTGAGTCCTGCAGGTTAAGCAGTGGAGGACAGGAACACTAGTCACTGTTTTGCACACTAAGACATGCCAGTTAGGGGCTAGAGAGATGGTGTGGTGGTTTGAAAGAAAATGGTCCCCAAAAGGAGTGAAACTATTAGGAGGTGTGGCCTTGTTGGAGTGTGCTCTTATTGGAGGAAGTGCGTCACTGTAGAGGCAGGCTTTGAGGTCTCATATATGCTCAAGCCATGCCCAGTGAGACAGACCACTTCCTGTTGCCCATGAGTGAAGATGTAAGAACTCTCAGCTCTTTCTCTAGCACCATGTCTGCCTTCATGATGCCTTGCTTCCTACCACAATGATAATGGACTAAACTTCTGAACTGTAAGCAACCACTGCAATTAAATGTTTTCCTTTGTTAGAGTTGCCATGGTCATGGTGTCTCTTCATAACAATAGAAACCCTAACTAAGACAGACAGCTTAGTGGTTAAGAACATTTATTGCTCTTTCAGGGAATCTGGGTTCAATTCCCAGCACCCACATAGTGGCTCACAATCATAGTTCCAGGGAATCTGATATTCCCTTCTAGCCTCTGGGGGAGCAGGCACAATGTCATGCACAGACACACATGCAGGTATAATACCCGTACACATAAATTTAAAAAAAGACTTGCCAGTTATGAATGCTGCTTATGTGAATTTCAAGTTTGACAGGGTGATGTGCTGAGCCAACACAACTGCTAACACACTTACCTCTTTTAGAATAAACTGAGAGGCAAGAGCTACAAAGGAGAAAGAGTTTATCCAACTCACAATCCTGTGAGCATGTTGTGGGTTCAGAGCCAACTCCGAGTTTCAGCTGACTGCCAGTGTCCTTCAGGCAGCCAGCTGGAATGCTTTCGAGGTACCATCTCTTCAGTCCTTGGAGATGAAGGTTTTGCCTTTGAGAAATATGCATCATGTCATACAGATGGAACACAATGTCCTCAGTCTCATTGTTCTCTGGAGAAGCAGGGCTTTGTCACAGGCTTTGCCAAGAATAGAGCAAGGAGGGGGATGATTTTAGTGGGTTGACTTCAGGCCTGAGAGGTTTGGAGACATTTATGGAGATAGTGAGGTTAGGAGTCTGAGTTAGGAAGCACCTCTCCTGGGATACTCATATTCACGACTCAACTCTTGGTTGTTGTTTTGCTTTTTACTATATTCAGGAATCCATGAAGATAGAACCAGCCAAAAACAAAGGGCCAAGTTAAAAAATAGGATGAATTCAAGGTTCGTAGAAGCCAAGAGCTCAGTTAGAAACTAGTCTAGAGATTGAAGTGTAGTCTTGGGGTTTCCTTTCAAACTTGTGTTTCTTTTCTTCCTTCCTTCTTTCTTTCTTTCTTTCTTTCTTTCTTTCTTTCTTTCTTTCTTTCTTTCTTTCCTTCCTTCCTTCCTTCTTTCTTTCTTTTTTCTTCTTCCTTTCTTCATTCTCTCTCTCTCTCTTTTTATTTCTTTCTTCCTTTTAAAAGAAAAACACTTTGATAAAGTAGAGGCCGACATTTCTCTGGCATCATATACCTGTGCTGAAGTAAGCAATGGACTGATTTGAGATTCTTATGTGAAAAATAAAACTTCATTAAGAACGAAAGGAAAGTACAGGGGGAAGATTTGTAAAAGAAAGGTCAACATACAGGTAAGCATGTATGTAATCAGGAGGCACAAATAGCTATATGAAGAATCAAACCAGCAGCTGGAGAGATGCCATATACTTTTAATCCTGGTACCTTGGAGGCAGACAGAGCCAGGTGAACCTCTGTGAATTTGAGATCAGGCTTGTCAACAAAGTGATTTTTCAGGCCAGCCAGGGCTATATAGTGAAATCCTGTTACACAGAAAGAGAGATAGAGATAGATAGATAGATAGATAGATAGATAGATAGATAGATAGATAGATAGATAGATAGATAGAGAGGAGAGAAAGAATAAAACTTATGACAAAAGTTTGTGTATATGATGTGGGGGTGGATATGCACATGCCACAGTGCACATATGGAGATCAGAAGACAACTCTGTGTGGAGTTCTCTCCGTTTTTTAAATGGGTTCTGAAAACTGAACTCACGCCACCAGGCTTTCATGACAAGCACTTTTACTTCCGAACTCTTTTTCAGCCCCAGGAATATTTTAAAGTTGATTCTATCTCTATGTAGCAAACATTCAAAGCAGCAAGCATCCCCTGTGAGTTCTCTAAGCACATCCATTTGGTGTTTGTGGAGCAGGATAAGTAGTGAATGCTACAGACACTGTTATACGTCCTGAAATAGGCACTAATCGGGATAAGACTGGCTAGGAAGCTTTTGTCTGTTTAGGAAAGAGACACAAAAGCTAGGCAAGCTCAGAATCCAATCAGTCTAGAAATTTCTGCATCCCGTTGTCATGGAATTAACCAGGGAATCTGTCTTTGGAAAGTGGGAAGGTAGGCAGGCTGGGGACGTCATATGTTCTACCTCAAAGTTGACAATTCTCTTAGGCTAAGGACAAAAATAGAAGCTTAAGCTACACACAGCAATGGGGTCTCTAATAGCTGCTGGCTGCTACAGTGAGCATTATGACAGCCACAGTGGAATATATGATATATGTCAATGGCTACCCTAGCTCTGTGACTGCTTTTAATTGTCACAATGGGCTCAACATTTTGACTACAGTGGGTTCTGTGACAGTTTGGTAGATAAGTGGGCTTTATGACAGTCCTTGATAGCTATAGTAGAATTCATAATGGCTTTCTGTTACAGTGAGCTCTATGACAGCTTTGACACCTACAGAGTACCTATGACAGCTTTTGATGACTAAGTGGACTCCACAAAAAGCTTTTAACAGCTACAATGACCTCTGCAATAGATTCTGGTGACTATAATGGCCTCAATGACAGGTTATGATGGCTATAGTGGGTTTTGTGATGACTTTTCATTGCTTCAGTGGGGTTAGCTCTTGATGGCTACAGTGGGCTCTGTGACAGCCTTCACTGGCTACAGTGGTATCTATGACAGAGTTTTGACAGCTACAGTTGGCTCTATGGCAGCTATTTACAACTACAGAGTGCCTGTGACAGCTTTTGATGGCTACAGTGGGCTCCAAATCTGCTTTTGGTTTCTAGGGTTGGCTCTAGGACAGCTTTCGGTGGAGGAGGTGAGTTCAATAGCAGCTGTTGAAAATGACAGTGGGATCTATAAGAGCATTTGAGGGACAGAGAGCTCTATGGCAGACTGTGCTGGCTACACTGGAATCTATCACAACATAAGATAGCTACAGCAGACTGACAGATTTGGACGCTACTCTGAACTTTCTGGTGTCTTTTGACTGCTCCAGTGTGATCTGTGTGGGATTGATGTGCAATTGTTGTGGACTTGATGGTAGTTTTGCCGGCTGGAGTATGCTCAATGAAAGCTTTTGACTGCTGCAGTAAACTCTATGAAATATTTCATGGTTCCAGTGGGCTCTGTAACAGCGTTCGAAAACTACAATGGGCCCCATGACAGGTTTTGATTGGTGTACCAGACTTTATGATACATTTTGATGGCTAGAGTGGGATCTATGACAGGTTTAGATAAATAAAGTGGGTTCGATAACAGTTTTATACTACTCCAGTGAGCTCTATGACAGCTTTGGAGAACTACAGTGAACTATATGACGTCCTTTGATGGCTACTGTGGGCTGTATGACAGCTTTTGACAGCTACAGGCTTTGATAGCTACAGGAGGATCTATGACAGTTTTTGACTACTGCTTGGACTTGATGACAGCCCTTGATATCGACAGTGGGCCCTAGCATGCCTTTTCATGGAAATAGTGGATGCCATGACAGTTATGAGGGCTACAGTGGGCTCTATGAGAGCTTTTGATGGCTAGTGAGGGTCCCATGACAGTTTTGATGGTGTAGTGAGCTCTAGGACAGCTTTTGATGGATCCGGGGGTGGGGGTCTATGATGGCCTTTGATTTCTACAGTGGGATCTAGGCCAACTTTGATGCCTATACCGGGGACTGTGACAGGTGTTTGATGGCTATAGTTGGCCTACGACAGATTTTGCTGGTTAGAGTGAACTGGCCAACAGCTTTTGATGACTGTAGTATGCTATATGACAGTTTTTGACTGCTGCAGTGGGCTCTAAGACAGTTTTGATACTGATATCGGGCTCTATAATAGCCCGTGATGCCAAGATTGTGGTCCGACAGCTTAAGGTTGCAATAGTAGGCTTGATGACATATTTTGACTGCCACAATGGGATATGGTACGCATCTGGCTGATAGTACAGGCTCTGTCACAGACTGTGATGGCTGCAGTGGCATTCATGATAGCTCTTGATATTTATAGTATGCTCTATGACTGCCTTTGATGGCTACAGTTGGCTCGATGACCACTTTTGATTGCTATAGGGGCTCTATATTTACATTTGATCTATGGCTCTATGATTACATTTGATAAACTTGGATCTATACTGGCCTTTGCTGGGTACAGTAGGCTCCAGGACAACTTCTACTGCTATAGGACACTCTGTGAAAGATTTAGGGCGACAGTGGGTTCTCTGGCAGCATTTGAAGGCTACAGAGGGCCCCGTGATGGGTTTTGATTGCTATACAAGGCTCTATGACATGTTTTGGCTATAACAGAATTGACAATTACACCAGTCTCTCAGAGAGGCTTTCTTGGGTATAGTGAACTCCTTGAGAGCTTCTGATTGCTATGGTAGTGTCTATACCATCTATTGATGGCTATATTGAGTTCTATGACAGTGATTGGTTGCAATACTGGGATCTATGACAGCTTTTAGGGGCTTTATAGGGCTCTATGACAGCTGTCGATTTTTACAGTGAGCTCTGTGACAGCCTTCGGTGGCTACAGTGGGCTCTATGACAGTTTGCGATGGTCACAGTGGGCTCTATAATAGTTTCTGTGGCTACAATAGGCTCTGTGACAGTTTGTCATGGTTACAGTGGGCTCTATGATACTTCTGATACCTACAATGAGCCCCATGAGAACTTTTGACTTGCATACCAGGTTCTATGGCAGGTTTTTTTTTTTTAAAGATTTATTTATTAATTATGTACACAGTGTTCTGTCTGCATGTCTGCTGCAGGTCAGAAGAGGGCACCAGATCTCATTACAGATGGTTGTGAGCCACCATGTGATTGCTGGGAATTGAACTCAGGACCTCCGGAAGATAGTCAGTGCTCTTAACCTCTGAGCCATCTCTCCAGCCGCTATGGCAGGTTTTGATGGCTGAAGCAGTACCCTGACAGCTTTTTACATTATAGTGGCCTCTGCAAAGGTGTTTGATGACAGCAGCTCCATGGCAACCCTTGACTCAGTGGGCAAAGGCACTGGCCCTCAAGCTTGTGACTTGAGCTCAATTCTGAGGACCCATGTGGTGGCAGGAGAGACTCTACATCCCAGAGCTGTACCCCAGCTTCCACATGTGTGTGCATGTATGTGCACTGGGAGCTCCTGGAAGGAGTTCCTGAAGTGTGAGCAAGAGAGACCTTTGGGCTGCTGTGGCTGCTGACATTCCCACAACGTACCAAGACGCAAAGCAGGGCATGGTAAATAGAATGTGCAGGGAGGTCAGAGGAAGATGGCTGGGAAACTTAGTCATTTTTTCCCTGTTTGGAGGAGCAAGGAGCTGGTGTTCACTTTTCCCATTATGTAAGACTGGCCCCAGGATCAATCTTCTTATAAGAATCCTGCAAGAACAATCATGGCAGTAGTTACAGTGGCCAGGTGTTCTTGATTTGTAGTCACTCTATGAAGACTGGGCACAATTGTTAGCTTTCTTTATAAATAAATAAAAAAAACTATATCTCATAAATACTAAGTCATCTTTCCTTTTTAAAATAACATTTGCATTTTTTGAAAATTCATACACTTAAATAATGTAATTCAATCATATCCACCCACTACCACCTCCAACTCCCCCCATCTCCCTCCCCACTTCATGTCCTCATTTTTTATTCTTATTCACAACCTACTGGTTCCAATTAGTGCTTCCCTCATGGGTTTGGGACCATCCACTGGGCTTTGGGCAACCTAGCAGCAGCACATTCTCAAAGGAAGGTATCTTAAGCCATTTTTCTATCTCTATGTACTTTGCAGGTCTAGACACTGTACCCATGGCTTTCACATGCAAGACGAACATCTACTAATCCATGCCCCGGTGTTGATTTTTTTTTTTGGAGACAGGGTCTTGCTATGTACCCCAAGTTGACCTTGGACTAGAAATCCTCTCCCTTAGCTCTAAGAAGTCCTGGGGTTAAACATGTGTGACACCACATTTAGTTGATTCTATGTACCCTGGTTCTATGGTTAGGAGATACAATGTTTGCCTTCTCTTTTTGCATCCTGTCCCAACCTCCACTGTACCGGGCAGGATGCCTGATTAGAAGTTTCCTCAAGCGTAGCTGACTTTTTTTTTTTAAAGATCTATTTATTTATTATGTATAGTGTTCTATTTGTCTGTATGCTTGCTGGCCAGAAAAGGGCACCAGATCTCATTACAGATGGCTGTGAGCCACCATGTGGTTGCTGGGAATTGAACTCAGGACCTCTGGAAGAGCAGTCAGTGCTCTTAACCTGTGAGCCATCTCTCCAGCCCAGCATAGCTGACTTTAATACGGGGTCCAGGACAGGCCTTTCAGAAGTGTTTGTAGACTGTCAAACATGAACTAAGAGCTGGAGCTTGGGCTGCAGTGAGGTTACCTGTATATGTACTTAATGTGCCTAAGAAGGTGAGCAGCGGGGAAGACAAATGCAAGGCGGAGAACGCAAAGCAAAGACAATTTGCTTTCACTCATTTGCTTCTTATTTCTGCTAATAGCTGGTCGGCTCTTACACTTGCCGGCGGCTGACAAGGGGAAGGGGGCTTATGGGAACAGGAGTCACTCTGGTTCCCCCATATAGCTAGAAAGGTCACTTTGCACCAGCCACTCCGCAATAAAAGAAAACAGACATACAGATTAACATTCCACTCAACAAAAGCCAGAACTGACATCTGCGTTTTAAGGGGAGGAGAGATGTCTAACTGATTTTCTCATTGTCTATACATCAGGGATTCATAATTTTTTCTTCAGATGACTTCAGAGCTCTAAGAATAAATGACATTGCTAATTTGCTCTGTGTCAGTTTCCTAATGTTCCCCCCCACCCCCGCTGTGGGTCCTGTCTACTATGCATTCACATGCAGATGGTGTGGTGAAGGTTACTTCCCCAACACAGAAATTCTTCCCGATACTACCCAAGCATGGGCAGCAGGACCAGATGCTTGAGAAGGCCTGGAGGAACCTGCATCTGCATTCAATATCATCAAAATGAAAGAGGGTCAAAAGTTTGGGAACCCATAGAAAGCAATAACTACATAAGGTATTTTGTTAATAAATTTTATCCAGTTTTGACATGTACTGTCATGCATAATAAACATAGCTAGTACATTTTTCCTTTTATTCATTGCGAATTTCTGTATCCAAGACTACTACTTTAGTACAGAGACCCAATACTTCAGAGAGAATATTGTTAACAATAAATGTATAAATATATTAACTATAAGACGGCATATGATTAATAACCATATACTTTATACCAAATACTTCCATCTGAAGGTGTTATAACAATAGTATATAGCTTTGGTGTGGATAGCAATCTATTTATCTGGAAAAGTAAAAGAATTGAAGAAGAGACTATTTACTGATTGACCTTGGAGTTTTGAATTTTAAGAGGGTTGTTTCTTACCTAATACTTAAACTGTTGTCCTAGTTTGTGAAGAAATTTTACATTTTCAGTAAACCCTTCAAAAATTTCTTTAAATTTATTTTATTATATACAAAAATTTAAATTATGTATATATTTTGTATAGGATACTGTATTTATAAGTGCAGTTGCCTAGGAAACAAGAAGAGGGCATCTGGTATCCTGGAGCTTGCGCTACCTACATGAGTGCTGGGAACTGAACGCAGGTCTTCTGCAAGAGCAACAAGTGCCCTTTATTTCTAAGCCATCTCTGCAACCTCCTTCATCTATTTTTAAAATGTTACAAACCTGGTGTAATAATTTATATTTTAGGAGACATTCTGTATCAGATAATATCATTATATAATGTTGGAAACAGACAAAAGTAAAATATTACTGTGTGCCCAATCATACACTTTGCCAGTATGCAGTGTGTGTATATGTGTGCAGTTTGGAGTTGAAACTGTGATGTTTTAATATTTTTATTTTGAAAAGTCTAACGTGCTGGTAAGGACTATTTGACTTAGTTCCCACACATTTCTGAAGTTCTTGCAAGTCTCAGGTACTTTTCTATTTGCTAGGAAGAGACGCTATGATCAAGGCAACTCATAGAATAAAGAGTTTCCATGGGCTTACAGCTACAGAGGGTGAGTCCATGATGACCATGGCAGGAGCATGGCAGTAGGCAATCACAGCACTGCAGCAGTGGCTGAGAACTTACATCCTTTCCTGCAAGCAGGAGGGAGGGAAGGAGGGGGGAAGGAGAGAGAGAGAGAGAGCTAACTGGGAATATTGTGGGCTTTTAAAACTCAAAACCTCCCTACACCCCCTCCCCCATGACACACCTCCTCCAACAAGGCCACACCTACTAATCCTTCCCAAATAGTTCCACCAACTGAAGACCAAGTATTCAGACATAGGGCCCTACAGGTGTCTATTCTCATTCAGCCACCACACTGCTGCTCATTGACTGGAGAATCAAAGGTGAGTAAGGCCATGTTTCATCTCTCCATGAATGTGTCTGTCTATCACGGGAATCAGCATAGAGGAATGACAGAGACATGCAGTAGTCAGGAGTATCCTAAAGGTGGGCAAAAGGGGGGAAAAAGACCAATTTTAGAAAGGAGATGGGTGGGCAAATAGACAGGGAGGAAAACAAAGGAGCCATGAAAATAGAAAGTGTCCCAACTAGTTCCTTTGACCACAGGAGCCAGTAATGGAGGAGGGGGAGGAGGCCATAAGGTAAGTGTGATATTAAACTGCCTGGGACATCAGGAAAATTCCAGTGGAGACTCAGTGAGAGCACTTGAGCTCTCTTCTCTTTTCCTCCTCCCCTTTCCTCCCCTTCTCTCCTCTCCCCTCCCCTCCCCTCCCCTTCCTTTCCCTTCTGTCAGGGACCAGCCTTGACAAAAATACCTCTTGCAGGGTGTGGGGATTTAAAAATATAAGTAAAGAATACGAAGCCCTGTTTAAAAATAATAAAACGCAAACCATAGACTAATACCTGGAGGGCGTTCCAGTGAATACTGAAATTGTCTGTGTTTAATTTTCCCTACACTTTTATACCCCAATACAAAATGGGGAAAAACGCAACAAAAGATTTCTTTAACATGATACAAAGGACAACTTGAACAGTTAATTGCTTCAACACTTTGAGACATCAAGTCATTAGCATTCTGTTGTTTAGGCAGTGAATCTACCCTAGACCAAGTATCCTGAAGGCAGCCACTCCCCAGGTAACCTCATATTATAAAAGAAGGAGAAGAAGTACACTTTCATATCCTGACCATCTGTCAGGGTGGAGTGGATCTACCTGTGTGTGCCATCTTAATGTCAAAAGAACCAAGTAACCACATCCTGATTCAGGACGTGTAGTTCACTTGTCAACAGTTTTGAGCAACCTCCAAACTCTCTGACCATCAGACAAGGTGGAAATAGGCTGACATTTTTTGGGCCTCCACACCCTTCCCTACCTCTGTGTATATATGGGTCTTTTCTTCCTTCCTTTCTTCTTTCCTTCCTTCCTTCCTTCTTTCCTTCCTCCTTCCTTCCCTCCCTTCCTTCCTTCCTTTGAGACAGGATATAGCACAAGCTGGTCTTCAACTTGTTATTTAACCAAAAGACCTAGAACTCTTGATTCTTCTGCCCCTCTCTACCTCCCAAGTGCTAGAATTAGAGGCATGCATCACCATACCCAGATCAAGGTGGCTTCTCAGTCTTTCAACTAGTACAGGGAGAATGAAATGCAACTGAGGATGGAGAGAAAAAAAAAAGCAATGAATGCATTGCGCAGGGGGTGGGGGAATGGTTAAACTAATTAGCTTGATTGGGTCTTCCTGGAATGTAGGACTATATACATAGATTCACCATGTACCCATAGATTAAGGCATACGATGTGTTCCATAATTGACATTTATGACTTGTCAATTAAAAACGAAAAAGGATCATGAAAAATGGCTCAGTGGGTAAAAATATCACAGCCTGAGTTTACTTCCCAGATCCTAAATGGTGGAAGAAGAAAACTGCCTCCTGAAAGTTATTCTCTGCCCCGCACATTGTGGGTGCATGTGCTCCCACCACCTATATATAGATATAAACACACACACAGTAAAACAAACAAACTCTAAAAAAAAATGCCCCAAACGTGGAATCCAAACTCAGAGAATGGAGCAAGCCTCCAAGGCTTGGGAGCTGAGGCAGGAGTCCCTAAGCCCTCACCCAGTGTGGCCCAGAACCTCAAAGTTGTGGCTGCTGGAATGGCCTCCAGCATCTCCATTTGCATGAAAGGTTTTTGACTTCAAGTCTGAGAGCAATAAATGCGGATTTATGAATGATCTCACACTTCTCCCTTCCCAGGCCCTCAGCTGCCTTTTGATCTCCAGCTGGAAACATCTGAGCCGGCATTGCTGTGAGACTCCCTCTCCTCAGCCACAGAGGCAGCAAAATGATTTGTTGAGCTCAGAACCTTGTGCCTCCCTCCCAAGGAGGGTACCAGGGTGGCATGTTACCTCCTCCTAAGATGCATGGGTATTCCTTGAACCTAGGCGTTGGATGGCATTGGGGTTCCTTCCAGGGAGTTGAGGCAGATCCCCCGAGGACTGTCCTGCAGGCAGATTTATCCACTGAATTCACAGGCAGGTCTGGAAAGAAACAGTCTCTAACATCAGCCTTCCCAGGGGAAATCAGGTTGTGGCTTTCACAGAGCCAACTTGACAGCAGTGCACTCAGCACTCAGCCCGTCCCTCTCCAGGTTCTGGTTTCAGTCAGGCTCAGGTAAAGTGTGGGTGGGAAACAGAAGAGCTAGGATCTTGGCAGCAGTTTTGTTTGCACTGTGTGCTTAGCCTGTACAACTCAGACTCTCAGTAAAAATTTCTGGAATGAACATACTGTAATAATTAGGGATTAGAAAAAGAAGTGTTTGGATTGGGGATATAGCTCAGTAGTGGAGTGCTTGCCTAGAACTCACAAAGCCCCTATATTCCACTACATGCACATATACATACATACATACTTACATACATACACGCATGCATGCATACATTCATGCATTTTCTAATAGTAAGTACTTGTGTTTCGTTATTTATATATTTATGTATAACATCCAAATTATTGTTTCTAATATTTATTGTGATTATCTGTCTGTCTGTCTGTCTGTCTATTTATGGGATGTTTTGTTTTGTTGCCCATGCTGGTGCAGCCTTTTGTATAGCTGGGAATGAAACTTTGTTCCATGAAACACAGCTTAATTTTAAATATTTTGAGCACAGTGCCAGATTTTAAGCATTATTATTATTAGTATTATTATGTTTTTTAGATTTTTAAAATCCTTTTCTCATATATTACATCCTGAACAGCTCCCCTTCCCCTCCCCCCTCATAAGCATTATGTTTTTGGTGGTAGTGGTGGAGGTACATAAAAAAAAAAAAAACAGTAAAGTTGAAAGTGGTTCATCTCTCAGAGTTAAACATCTCTGGAGGGAACTTGGTGCTTTCTTGTTTGTTTTTGTCTTTTTAATAAGAAAGCTAGACAGAACACAAGGACAGCCGGCATGTGTTCCCACAGATCAATCTCTCAGAAAGTGCTCAGGAATCAATAGATTCTCAAATGCCACCTCTACCTTGTAAGACAGAAACTCTCTCTCTCTCTCTCTCTCGTTTTTCAAGAGAGGGTTTTTTTTTTGCATGGCCCTGGCTGTCCTGGAACTCGCTCTGTAGACCAGGCTGGCCTCTAACTCACAGAGATCCTCCTGCCTCTGCCTCTTGAGTGCTGGGATCAAAGGTGTGTGCCACCACAGCCCATCGAAAAGTATTGTCTCTCAAGATGAAAGAAGTTAACAAACTATAGCAAAGCAAGTGGAGCATTCTGACAGCCCCTGGTGAGTGCTTGCCTCCAAGAATCCTGTGGCTTCTGTTTATGTAGCCCAGGGGTCAATGTTACCAATTCTCCTGTGGTCTCCCAGGTGAAGACTCTGTCCACAGTGCCCTTTTTACTCCAGTACATAAATCCTGGTGAAAAAAGGAGGTGAAATAATTAATTTCATCCTACACAGTTCACAAATAACAGCATTCTGTTTGGGAACTTAAATGGAGGCTTATTCTTAACAGAGCTTCCCGCAATGCGTGTGTGAGAGCCTGGTGATTGGTGTAGAATGAACTGCAGGAGGGAAGACCAGGGGAGGAAGAAGAATGTAAAACACATGGAGAAACTCCACCCAAAATGTCCTGGGCTCTGTCATGTGAACCCCTTAGTCACTTAATAGTGGGAATCCATTCAGACTTTCCCTCCTGCGTTTCTTCTCTGTCACCAGCATTTCTCAAGTTCTAGGACACTCCCAACTCCTCCCAAATCAACACTGAGTTATTTTGTCTCACAATTCATTAATCTGATGAGTTTTTTTTTGTTTGTTTTTCAAGACAGGGTTTCTGTGTGTAGCATTGGAGCCTGTTCTGACACTTGTTCTTCAGACCAGGCTGGCCTTGAACTCACAGAGATCCGCCTGCCTCTGCCTCCCAAGTGCTAGGAATAAAGGTGTGCGCCACCACTGCCCGGCTTAATTTGATGACTTAATGACAAGAGGTGGTAATAGCTGCTAATAGCAGTCTGTGTTACTCCATATAATCATCTTTGCATGTGACCCGGAGGAATGGTCAAGGTGAGACTCTTGGGCACCATGGGACAGGCACTGGGTTTCCACTCTGTTTGACCACTGTCACCAAAGAGTGACTCTCAGTTCAGGTGGGAAGCCCAGGTGAAAGGCTAAAGAAAACAGCTGTGTTCCCTTGAACATCCTCTTGGGAAATAGAAACTTTGGAAACTATACTTGGTTCATTCTTCCCATCCTCCCCCACCTTCCTCCCTCCCTTCCTTCCAAAGCTCATTTGATCATTTGAGATCGTAGTGTTCATTTTTTTAACTGCGTGTATGTATGTATGTATATGCATGTGGGAGGGGCACACAAGTGTTGTGGCCCATGTGTGGGGGTCAGAGGACAACCTTCTAAAGCTGGATTTCTCCTGCCATCATGGTGATCTCAGGAATCAAACTGAGGTCATTAGGCTTAGTGGCAGGCGATGACGAGTAGACCATCTAACAAGTCCCATAGGAGCACATTACTGGGTTTGAGTCCTGGATTTCCAAGATTTTACCTAAAATTTCTTGAAATTTTAAACTCAATTTCTTCTGTTTGTATCAGAGTGCAGTTGGAGCTGAGCCAGGGAGTTACTCTTCTTGTTGGGCGTTTGCTTAAACAACGACAGCGATGAA
This sequence comes from Ondatra zibethicus, assembly GCA_004026605.1. Taxonomy (NCBI): domain Eukaryota; kingdom Metazoa; phylum Chordata; class Mammalia; order Rodentia; family Cricetidae; genus Ondatra; species Ondatra zibethicus. The sequence continues at coordinate 167,247 of PVIU01002421.1, forward strand.
GAGGTGCTATCCTCTACAGGCAGCGTGGCCCCAGTTTCCCCACAGAACACACATGTGCGACTTTTGCTCCATCATAGCCCTTTTCTGGACTGGCTCCAAGGTTTCGCTTAGCTTCAGAATCGCCAGGGCCTTGTCCAGTAGCCGTAGTTGCTGTTTGGTTAGGAAAGCTGCCAACCGGTGTAGCTCGTGCCGTGGTCAGTGGAGCATCTGTTTCCTTAGGGGTACTGGCACACCTTCCCGAAGGCTAAAAGTTTAAAATACTGTAAAATATAATCTCAGACTCTTCCCCCATCCCACCGACTTTACATAGGATGTTGTGCATGCTAGATAAATACTCTACCACAGAACTATATTCCCAGCCCTCTTTTAATTTTTTATTTTGAGATTAAGTTGCCTGTGTACCCCAGACTCTGCATATGTAGGGGGTATATATGTGGGGCTCAGAGGGCAAGTAGCTGGAGTCTCTTTTGTCCTTCTACCATCTGGGGTCTGGAGGTTCGAAGCCAGGTTGTCAGGCTCAGCAGCAGGTGCCTTTCTCCACTGCGCCCTTTCGTTGACCCTGCCTCGGCTGAGCAGCTGGGACTACAGGTTGGTGTCACTAGGCTGGGATTTCAGTCTCCCAAGTTTCCCTGAAGCTGAGCAAGAGCCTCCGTTGCCTGATTCAGCCATCTTTACGTAGTCACAGCACTTTCCAGCTGACCTTGCTGGTTGTCTAATGGGTGCTGACGAGTGGCTGCTTCAGCCCCAACTATCTTTCTCGTTTGTCATAATCTCCACGTCTTCCAGTGTTCAGATTTAGCAACGAGATAAAATTCGTACTCTAAACAACTACAGTGTATTTCCACCGCTTACTCAGAGCCTAAGCTCTTGTCACATTTTTGAGCCTGCTGCCTAAGCACAGGATTACATTGATTTTCTGTGGGAAGACAGTGCCCTTAGGGATGCTTATGCTGAAGAAACTGGCGTCTGTTCTTTCTTTCTTCGTCTTCTTTTAAGATTTAAATTTTAACTTAGTGTGTGTGTGTCTGTGTGTCTGGGTATTTGTGTGCCAGAAGACGGTGTCAGCCCCTGGAATTGAAACGACAGGCAGTCGTGAGGGACTTGATGTGGGTGCTGGGCATCGCTCTCTTGGCTCTCTGCAGGCTCTTAACTGCTGTGCTCTGTCTCCAGCCCCCACTTTCCCTTTTGTGATATGAGGCCCGCTCTGTGGTCCAGGCTGAACTTATGCTCCTCCCACCTCTGCCTCTGCAGAGCTCCGATCACAGCTGAGCACCACCACACCTAATTTGGTCCTCATATTTTAGCAGAGTTATTATCCCTTCCGGAGAAAGTGACTGTCCGCCACTGAGGAGGGAAGGGTTAGCTAGCGTAGCCTCCTGGGATACTGGCTGTATACTCTCCAGAAGGTTCTCTAGAGACCTTAGAGTGAGGTGCAAAACTGCACAGAAATACAGCAGTGCGGTGGAAGACGAGGGCTGTGAGAATCGTGAGTTTCCTTATAGAAGTCCTGGGGGATGGGTTCAGTGACCAAATGTATCATATGGGACACACAGGCCCCTCTGCAGAGGGCAGAAGAGCCTAAGTCTTCACTGTCTAACAGTGTTCAGAGGCCCAAGAGCTCCTCCACTTCACTCTTTATTTTTAATATAATTCCCCCTTCCCAGTTTGGCATTACTTCACACTTTGTCTCCTTGCTCCGGGAAGAAAGATTTCCAAAACAGCTTCTGTTCTTTACAACCCTGACACTTTAAAGAATCCTGGCTTAGCCAAACAGTGGTGGTGCACGCCTTTAATCCCAGCCTTCTGGAGTCAGAGGCAGGCAGATCTCTGTGAGTTCCCGGCCAGCCTGATCTACGAAGTAAGTTCCAGGACAGTCAAGGCTACACAGAGAAACCCCGTCTCGAAAAACCAAAAAAGAAAAAAAAAATCTGGCTTGCATATTGGTCCTCTATAATGCTGACCACCGGGAGGCAGAGGCAGGAGGACTGAGACAAGTATGGGACCAATCTGTCTCCATAGTTTCAGACTGACAGGATTACATAGTGAGACTTGTGACAAAATAGCAAACAATGAAAACAACAAAAACAAGCCAGGCCATTATTTTATATAAAGTTCCTCAATGTGGGATGTTCCCCCCTGATATTTCCCATGATTATATCAAGGAGATGCTGGGCTATCTTCCGTAAGAACCTAGAAATAATAAATTCTTTAATGTTATCTCATTTCATTCCGAGGGAAATCTTGAACCTGTGAAGCCACGGAAGGCCAGGAAGCCTATCTTCCTGTCTTCACGGTTTCTCCACTGTTTGCTGCCTCAGGCCCTTTGCACCTGTTCCTCCTCATTTTTAGTATTACTTTTTGAGCTAGGGTCTCACAACCACGCTGGCTTCGAATTGCAGTGTAGCTTAGATGACTTTGACCTGACCTTCCTACCTCTACATCCCCAGTGCTAGGATTGCAAGTATGTGTTACTCTGCCCAGTTTATGTAGCATTGGGCTTGAACCCAGGGCTTGACCCACTCCCTGTGTGGTCCATGAGCACCTACATCCCCATTCAGGTGCACATCTCTGTGTTTGTATCTCACATTATCCAATTAGGCCTCATCACAAACGGTGCTAACCTCAGATCCGACCCACAGTTCTTTCATTGTTTTGATCCCTTGCATCCTGCCACACTTCTGAAAGCCTGTCTCTTCCTGCCCTTTACCCCCAGTGTGCATGTGTATACAATCCTGAGGAACTCTTGATTAGAATTAGCCTGTGGTTGAAGCTCTCAGAGTGAGCCCTGGTAATTAATTTAGGGGAGGGTTCCACCTAGTGGTAGTGAGGACAGCCTTCGTGCTAAATGCTACTGCTGGCTCAAGGAACCCTAAAATGACAAAAAGTCTGCCTGACTCTAGATTCTAGAGCTTGGGTCATGACCCCTTTGGGGGCTGAACAACCCTTTCACAGGGGTCACATACCAAATATCTTGTATATCAGCTAATTATATATCAATTCATAGTGTATTAAAGGGTTGCAGCATTAGGAAAGTATAGAAGCACTGTGATAGAGTCTTATCTGTGACCAGCAGAACCTGGGGCAATCCCTGGCACTGACGACATGGTCACTGATGGTTCAGAATATATCAAGGTTTGAGTTTCTACCAGTGAAAAGCAGAGAAGCTGGCCTGAGAACAATAAAACACTCAGGTGTGCAAGACAGTCGAAACTCAGAAGTTCAAGGGCTGGAAATGCAAGGTAATCTTGAGATACCCGGAGAGTCTGAGGCCAGATTGGGATTCATGAAATTATCTCAAGTAAAAATAAAAAAATTATAAGACTATAAACACATCTTTTAAGAGACTGATTTATCTCTCAAAGGGAAATCAATGTGCCATTTCACCAAGGGATTCGGAATTAGGGACGCTGTTAAGCGTGCTCAGCTGAGCAAGAGGCTGTAAGTTGTGCTATTTATCATGCTTTAAAATGTAAGCGTGTTCTGGCCAGGTGTGATGGCTCACACCTTTAGTCCCAGCACATGGGAGCAGAGGCAGGTGGATCTCTGTGAGCTCAAGCCAGCCTGGTGTCTAAAGTAAGTTCCAGGTCAGCCAGGGCTATCTAGAAAGAACCTTTCTCAAAAAGCAAACAACAATAAAACCCCAACCCCCCCATGTTTATGGTAATACATATGCTAATGTATAAATACTGAAACACTATCTAAAAAGCAAGCTTTTTGTTTTGTTTTGTTTTTTGAGGCAGGGCTTCTCTGTGTAACAGCCCTGGCTGTCCTGGAACTTGCTTTGTAGACCAGGCTGACCTCGAACTCACAGAGATCCACCTGCCTCTGCCTCCAGAATGCTGGGATTAAAGGTGTGCACCACCACGTCCACGTCCTAAAAGCAAACTTTTAAAAATGAAAGACAAATGGATATGTTGGTCATTATCGCTTGTTTCAGAGGCTTGCACTCCTGTGAGCTGGGCAAACGGTGTGCTCCATCGGTCTTCTCAGCAGATAACGGATAAGACAAAGCCTCACTCATGAGCTTGGACTTTTTTTTTTTTTTTAACTGCAGACATCCTTTAGGAAGAGCTTGGACTTCTTAATTGTTTGTAGCATGAAGGCCTGCTTGTTTGGGTTTCTGTCCTGCCGAGTTCCCCAGCCATTTAGTCCCAGAAAAAAATCACACAGAGAGTCTGCATTAGGTTATAAACTGATTGGCCCATTAGCTCAGGCTTCGTATTAGCTCTTGTAGCTTATATTAACCTATTATCCTTATCTAGTTAGCCACATGGCTCAGTACCTTTCTCAGCGGGGCAGTTCACATCCTGCTTCTTCTGTGGTCTGGGGAGGAGTGCCGAGAGGGCTTCCTGCTTCCCAGAATTCTCCTATTCTCCTTGCTCCTCCTCTACTTCCTGTCTGGTTGTCCCACCTATACATCCTGGCTAATGGCCAATCAGTGTTTATTTAAATCATGATTGACAGAATACGGATAATTCTCCCACACCAATTGTGAACTTGTCTCACCTTGTTTAACTTTCTTCTCTGTAAACTGTGTCCTATTTTTCTACAAGATTATTAGTCTTTAAACGTGCAGGGCTCTTTATTGATTGCTCATTTTGCCATTTGGGACAGGTGTTAAAGGTTTTCTCCAGTATGTAATTTATATTTTGACTTTGCTTGTGATGAATTTTTTAGGCAACGTCTTCTTCTTCTTCTTCTTCTTCTTCTTCTTCTTCTTCTTCTTCTTCTTCTTCTTCTTCTTCTTCTTCTTCTTCTTCTTCTTCTTCTTCTTTTTTGTTAATGGGCACTGAACCTAGGGTCTTTTGAATACAGGTGCTTTACTCATGAACCTCCAGCCCCAAAATTTCTTATTATTTGAGTTTTTGTGATATATCTTTCCAAGGCTACAGGAGAAAACTACTGCATGATTGCTGACAGCACTTTCATCGTCCTTAAATTAATATTTGATTAATCTCATGTTTGCAATGTTCTCATTTTAATTTTTCCTGAATTATTTCAATACTCTTCATTCAATAATACCTTTTCCCCAACTGACTTAACATGATACCTTACACTGTGTTATTTTGTGCTTTTAGGTGGTAGCTTGTTTTTGCTGCCTGTCCATGAAGGTATGTAGGATGGGGGGAGCTTTAAAAGGTACAAGTGTGTGTGTATTGTGTGTGTGTGTGAGAGTGTGTTGCTAAGGACTGAACCAACAGCATAGTTAATGCTAGGGAAGTACTTTTCCTCTAAGTTATTATCCTCAACTCTTAAAAGATGGTTTATCTCAAAGCGCCAGGATATGGTGGCTATATCCCTTTCTGAAGGTAGGAGGATGGACCAAATTGTCTCTTAGAGTTCCCTGTAGCCCTGACTTTAGAACATGTACACTGGCTGGATTCCTGAGAGTTATCTCTAATGGTGAGAGACTGCACAGAACATGCCTTGCAGCCGACTAACCTGTAACAGCTGAACGTTCTCTAGACCATCTCCGTTGTCAGCTGCTGTCTTTGTTGTCTGGACACAGACCTCAGCAACGGTATGTTCCTTCACACTGGAAGATCAGAGCTGACACACATGCTTCCTTCAGCATGGAGGTGTTTAGTCATTCTCCAAGCTCAGTGGTTCCAGACCAAATCTTGCCTGTCAAAAAGACGATGTTCACCAGCACCTGTGAATGTGGCCGACCCGATTCTTTACTGCGCATTACATCACAAAGACAACTATCAGTTAGAGCCACTTTGCACTGTCACAGAGTCCCCTGCCCTGCCCAGGCAGTCTCCGAGTTAGCAATAGTCACACCGTGAGTTTCCAGGAAAGAAGGGAAGAAGATGCCTACGTCCCCAGGAGCATCCTTCCTTGTTCACCATCCTTAGTCAGGGTGTCTCCGCTGTCCATCATGAGGAGGATTGGTCCTGTGGGCCTATACGAAGGACACACTTTCTGGCAATGCCCTTGTTCACGGAAGCCTAGGCTCAGGATGGAGGAAAGCCCTGCAATTATGTGTTCACAAGGTTTTCAGCCATGAGCAAATGATTTGTTGCTCACTCTAGTAAGGAAAAAAGGTGACCTTTTGCTCTTGAATAGCTGCAGAAATCAGAGGAAATGTGAAGTTGATGGATCAAAGAAGGTTTGGACAGTAAAATGGACAAAGCTTTCAGAAAGCACACTTAAACATTGCACTAGAAACTC
>PVIU01002422.1:0-14047 GCA_004026605.1 Ondatra zibethicus
GAAGCAAACAAGATCATCAGGCAAAAGTTGGAAGCCTGGGGGCAGGGATAGAGGTGGGGGGTAGGAGAGTAGGGGAAGGGGAGAGGGGGAAGGAGAAGGGAGAAGGACAGGGGAGAGCTTGGGGGAGTGGGAGGGTGAAGATGGAGGAAAGGTGGACATTGGAGAAGGGAATAAGATATCTACATTAAGGAAGTCATTTTAGGGTTGGCAAGATACTTGGCCCTGGAGGGGATCCCAGGTTTCCATGGGCATGTCCCCAGCTAGGTATTCGGGCAGCAGAGGAGAGGGTGCCAGAACTAGCCTTGTCCCATAGTCACATTGATGAATATCTTGATCACCATTATAGAAATTTCATCCAATGGATGGAGATAGAGACAGAGACCCACATTCACATTCAGAGCAATGAACTGAGTTCCCAAGGTGCAGTTGAAGAGCAGAAGGTGGGAGAAGATGAATAAGGAAGTTAAGACTGTGTGGGGCTTGTCCACCTACTGAGACAGTGTGCCTGAACTAATGGGAGCACACCAATCCACCTGGACTGGGACTGAATGAGCATATGATCAAACCAGACTCTCAGAATGGTGGCAAATGGGGGCGGACAGAGAAGCCATCAACAATGACACCAGGACCTATCTCTTCTGCATGTATTATCTTTTTGGGAACCGAGTCTTTTTGGATGCACACCTTCCTAGGCCGGGAGGGAGGGGGGTGGGCCTTGGACTTCCAACAGGGCAGGATACCATGCCCTCTTTTAAGGAAGAAGGGGGAGGGGGGAGGAGGAATTGGGGGTAGTGGGAGGGGACCGGGAGAAGGGGAAGAAATGTAAAAATTTTATTTATTTAATTATGTTTTTGAACGGAAAAAAATAAAAGAATATGAAAAAAAGAGAAAGAAACCTTGTTTCCAAAAACAAACAGAAGAAGAAGAAGAAGAAGAAGAAGAAGAAGAAGAAGAAGAAGAAGAAGAAGAAGAAGAAGAAGAAGAAGAGATCTTTCTCTTTCTCTTTCCCAGTCAGGTGTTCCATAACAATCCTAAGCTAGTAGCTGTAATATATACTCAGAGGACCTAGTCCAGACATGTAGGACCTGGGATTTCTGTTTCAGTCTCTGTAAGCTCATATGTTCCTAACTTAGATGATTCACAGGACCTTGTTCTCCTGATGTTCTCCATCCCCTCTGGCTCTTACACTCTTTCTGCCTCCTCTCCTGAGGGATTTCCTGAACTGTGATGGGAGGGATTTGATGGATCCCTTTTTTGTAGACTTTCTTTCCAGATACCTGGAACTTTTTCTGTAGATCAGGCTGTGGGTCTCTGCATCTGTTTCCATCAGCTTTTGAGGGAAGCCTATTTGATGATGAATGGATATGACACTGATATATGAGTATAGCAGAATATCATTAGGAATAATTTTATTGATACCTTTCTTTTTAGACCAATAGTGTTTGGTTTTGCCCTATGCCTCTAGACTATCTTGTCTCTGGTTCTTGGTTACCCAAGCAGTGTCAGAAATGGCTCTTTCTTATGGAGTAGACCTTAAGTCAAGTCAGACATTGGTTGGCTATTCCCACAGGTTCTGTGGTGCCATTGCCTAGCATATTTTGCAGGCAGGACAGATTGAAGGCCAAAGGCTTTATTTCTGGATTGGCTTCTCATTTGGTAGCCTGCTGTTTACCTTCCTGCACCAAAGACACTAGAATTCAGGGGTGAAGGCTCCAGGTAGGCACTGACATCACTTCTTCATGTTTAATGACTTGCGTGGATTTTGTTCTTGGCAATAGGGCCATGCTGTCAGTTTGAAGAAAGTAACCCTTTGTCTTAGCAGCAATCTGGGTTGTTTGGGGATTTCCATGTTACTCCATTGGCCAAAAGCTCAACGGAATGCAACCCAGTCCAATTTAGTAGAAACTAGAACAAAAGCATGTCCTTGTGATTCTCTACATTTCCTCCATGTCCGTTATTATGTGCAGGGCCATACATCATACATATCACTACATTGAATGGCGGCCAGACTTCCAGGCCATAGTTTGTACCTGGCCTCACAGAAGGCAGTCACCTAGCCTTTACAGACACACTGTTGCCATCCCTAACAAAGGGTCAGGATATGCTAATGTTGTTCTGCTCCTTCTTTGTAGTTTGGAGGACACCTGGGATAGAGAAGTTAATTCGGCCTATGTGACAGAGCTGGCATACAAAGCAGGAAGATAGGAAGATATGACAAAATGAGCATAGAAAGGTGTGGACAAAGGTGTGGGCATGACCAGAGTCATTCTCTCGGTTACCTAGGAAACAATGCTAGTGAATTTCCCCCTCAGTTTACGTTTTGGTATAAAAGCTGTTTAGAGAATAAACACAGGTGAATTTTCAGGATGTGAACTCAGGATTGCATGAGGGATCACTGAAAAACTCCCTCCTGATAAAGCCATGTGAGTTGTGTCTTTCTTCCCATGCCTCCCCTCTGGTTGGGAGAAATAATTTATAGTCTGGGCTGGCACCAGACCATGACAATTATGTCCTCCTTTTTGTTTATGATTTTATTAATTTGGATAATTTCTCTCTGCCTTTTAGATAGTTTAGATAAGGTTTTGTCTACTTTGTTGATTTTCTCAAAGAACCAGCTCTTTTTTCATTGATTATTCTCTTTGTTTCTATTTATTGATTTCATCCCAATTTTGATTATTTCTTGTAATATATTCCTTTTGGGTGTGATTGCTTCTTTTTGTTCTAGAGTCCTTGTATGTGATGTTAAGTTACTAGTATGAGATCTCTTCAACTTTTCTATGTAGCACTCAGTGCTATGAAATGTCCTCTTAGACACCTCATTGTGCCCTACAAGCTTGTATATGCTGTGTATTAATCTTCATTGAATTCTAGAAAGTCTTTAATTTCATTCTTTATTTCTGTCTTGAACAATTTTTCATCCAGAGGAGAATGTTTCAGTTTTCATGAGTTTGTAAGCTTTCTATTGTTTCTGCTGATGTTGATATCCAGCTTTAATCTATGATGGTCTGAAAAGATGCAGGGAATTATTTCAATTTTCTCATATCTTTTGAGACTAGTTTACAACCAAGAATGCTATCAGTTTGGGGGAAAGTTCTATGAGGTGCTGAGAAGGTATATTCCTTTTATTTAGGTGAAATGTTCTGTAAGTATCTATTAGTTCTATTTGGTTTGTAATATCTGGTAGTTCCAGCATTTCTCTTTTTAGTTTTTTTCTCAATGATCTGTCCATTGGTGAGAGTTGGGTATTGAAATCTCCCACTATCAGTGTTTGAGGGTCAATATGTGATTTAAGTTGTAGTAGTATTTCTTTTACAAAAGTGGGTGCCTTTGTGTTTGAGGTATAAATGATAAATTAAAAATTCCTCTTTGTGGACTTTTCCCTTGGTGAGTATGTAGTGTCCTTCCCTATCTCTTTTGATTAGTTTTTGTTTGAAGCCTATTTTGTTAAATAGTAAAATTGCTATACCAGTTTTCTTCTTGGGTCTATTTGCTTAGAATGTATTTTTCAAACCCTTTACCATGAAGTAATGACTATTCCTGATATTGAGGTGTGTTTCTTAAATGCAGAAGAAAGATGGATCACTGTGGGATAATGCTCTTCTACACTGTAGAGATTGGTCACTCATATTGGCTTAATAAAACATTGATTAGCTAGTCACCAGACAGAAAGTATAGACGGAACAACCAGACTTGGAGAATTCTGGGAAGAGGAAAGGCAGGGAGTCTGTCACCAGTCAGACACAGAAGAATCAAGATGAGAATGTCTTACCAAGAAAAGGTACCAAGCCATGTGACTAAATATAGACAAGAATTGTGGGTGAAATTAAGTCATAAGAGCTAGTTAGTAATAAACCTGAACAATAGGCCTAACAGTTTATAATTAATATAAGCCCCTGTGTATTTATTTGGAACTGAATGGCTGCAGGACTTGGTGGGACAGAAACTTCTGTCTACAATGGATCCTGTTTCCTTATCAGTTCTGTTAGTCTGTGTCTTTTTATTGGTGAATCGAGACCATTGATGTTGAGAGATATCAATGACCAATGACTGTTGGTTCCTGTTTTCTTGTTTTTGTTGTTGTTGTTGGTGGTGGTGGTGGTGGTGGTAGGGTGTGTGTGTATGTGTGTGTGTGTGTGTGTTGTGTTGTGTTTCTCTTCTTTCAGTTTTGCTGCTGTGATATCATTTTTTATTTCTTGAGATTTCATGGGTATAGCTAACCTCCATAGGTTGGAGCTTTCCTTATAACACCTTCTGTAGATCTGGATTTGTAGATAGATACTGTTTAAATTGACTTTATTATGGAATATCTTCTTTTCTACAACTATGGGGATTGAAAGTTTTTGAGGGTAAAAGTCTTAGTTAGGGTTTCTATTGCTGTAATGAAACACCATGACCAAAAATCACATTGGGGTAAAAAGGGTTTATTTGGCTTACATTTCCATAGTGTTGTTCATTATTGAAGGGAGTCAGGATAGGAACTCAAACTAGGCAGGATCCTGGAGGCAGGAGCTGATGAAGAATCCATGGAGGGGTACTGCTTACTGACCTGTTTCACATGACATTCTCAGCCTGATATATAGTATGTATACTTCTACTCTTGTATAAGATATTATGTTATGCAGGTCATTTAAAAATGTAACATATAATTAAAAGTACAGATCAATAGTCATCTATAATAGTCAAATTTATAGCTATATTAATTAGGTTTTTTTAGAGATATACAAAGATATATTTCAATTAAATAGGTAATCTTCAAACACTTCAAAGATCTACAGAATACGGCATTTAAAATATTGAAGAACTTAGACTTTTCTTGACAGTGAGACATACATCTGCTCCTGGCAGGACCAATTAATTCAAAGAGGATGATGGAGTGAAGAAATTCATTGTGGAATTTGCCTTCAATGTGACAAGGCTTGCCATTTAGGCAAGAAACTGCTCTTGCCTGGACTACTTGACAGTATGCTGTATAAACTGGACATTCAGGACCCACAGAAAAGTTACTGCTAAACTTTGCCAAAACAAGGTGGAATGATCCTTCATGTCCCGCATCAAAGAAAAAACTTCCAGACATTCTGCATGACACAGAGAAAAGCAATTGGTAAACTTTGCCAATTTAAGTAGGTCAGTCTTTCACATTTCCTGCTTCATGGAAAAGTCTGCCAGATAATATAGGGCAGTAGACTGAAGATGGATTCCCCAATGTTACAGAAGAACTTTGGGTGACTGTCAAGGCAGTCAGATGTCTCTGTCATTTCTAGAATTTTGAAAGTTGCTTGTAATGCACTTCCTGTTTACTCAGATAACTCCTTCTGGAGTCTTTGATAGAGTTGAAGACTATATAGTTATAATTATAGTTTTCCTTAGTTATGATAAAAGATAAATTAGATATGAAACTTTAAACTCACAAAGATAGGATAGATGATAGAGTATTTTTCCAAATACAAATAGACTGAATATTTGTAACTGATCCTTACTTGATAACTGTTTTGTTGTATATAATTTTACTATGTGAAAGTTAAAACCTTCCTTTTTGATTAGACAGAAAGGGGTAAATGCTGTGGGATGATCTTTCTGTATGCTGTGAATATGTGTTCCTCTCATTCATTGATAAATAAAGCTGATTTGGCCTACAGACAGGCAGAATAAGACTGGTTGGGAAAGCCAAATAGAGATACAGGGAGGGCGGTGGAGTCAAGAGACACCAGCAGCCACCCAAGGAGCAAGATGCCAGAGCCCTTGTAAGCCATGGGTCATGTGATGGTATAAGATTAATATAAATACTGGTTAATTTAAATGTAATAGCTAGCTTGCAATAAGCCTAAGCCATTGGCCAAGCATGTAAATTAATATAAACCTCTAAGTGGTTATTGGAGAACTGGTGGGTGAGAGAGAAACCTCTATTTACAGATGAGACTTGGGGAATTGGATCTCAGGAGGTGTAGGAGAAGTATGTGTCTGCCTTCAGCCTACTAGTTGCCCTGGGAGGAGCAGGCTCATGGGTTTAGCAGGGGGTGCCTGCTGGGGTATGGTCTGGGACAAAGGAACAAGTTGAGAGTGGGTGGTTAGAAAGGGAAGAGCTGTGGAATCCATAGGAGACAGGGGCAGGGGCAGGGAAGACTGCCAAGGGTGTTGTGCTGCAGAGCTGAGTTAGATATTGGGGAACATAGCCCTGCTCATTTTCTAAGTAAAGGGAAATCCAGAGAGCTTATAAATTCACCTGTGGTGACACAAAAAAACAAGCATAGAGCCAGGATTGGCCCTGGTCATCTGACTGAGTCAGGCATTGACTGTAAGGGATGCAAGACCTTGGTTTTGGTCTTGAGGTTCAGGGCCCTTCCCAACCCCATGAGGCTGACCAATTCTTCATCATGTGAGTCTGAGGCTTGCTGAGTCCTTTCCTGCAGCCTTACACAGCTACCTGGTAAACTCAGATCCATGGTTTGTGTTTCTAAGTATAAAAATGTGCTGGTCTGCCTTTAGCTCAAATTATGCTGAGAATGGTTAGTCTCTAGCCAGCGAGTAGCACAGTGAGTTATTCCTTGAAGTCTTACTAGCAAGGGGTCACATGACCTACATTGGACAGCTTAAAAGGTCAAAAGTGTCCCAAACTCAGCATGACCCCAAGGCGATGCCAATGACTCACCCAACTTTTAGTGATGACTGATATTTGTGAGCCTGATAGAATAGGGGCATGCTCTACTTGTTAGAGCATGCTTCAGTAATGATACCTGATACCCACCTCTGGACAGATAGGAGAGGATGAGTGCAAGAATTATTTGGTTCTAAAGGAATACCTTTCTATGCCACAGGAAATATTGGCTTAACATCCCAACAGGTCTGCATACAAAGGTCCCTTCTGCTACTGTACAATCAGGCAACCAGGTCCAGTGTACTTTGAACCTAAGTGGTCTCACTGGTGAATTGCTTTCTTTCTTCCAGGAAAAGCAGACCATAACCACTAAGGACCCACCAGGGCACTGATGCCTGCTGCACATCTGCTCTGGCCTGCTGCGGTCTCAGCTTCCCACTTATTTTCTCCTACGTTTGGCATTTATGGATCAGAGAGAAACCTCTCTTTCTGAGCTACATGAGACAAAGAGAAGAAATAATCCCATTTCATCCCCAATTCTGAACTGGGAAAGTTACAAATGAACTAGAGGGAAAAAAAAGTTTCTCTTTTCTATCCCTAGTACGTATCTGTCTTGTACCCAAGACCTACAATTCCAAAAGTGAAGACAGTAGGAAAGACCACATGAAGTCTCCAGCCTCCAAGTGTACAGCATGTCCCATGTTCAGGTGAAGGAAGTAAGCAGCAGTTAGGTGTCAAGGCAAAACCATAGCTGTCACCATAAAGGTATTAAGAGATAGCTTATTCTGGAGCCATTTTGAGTGACCATAGCCTTGGAACATAGATTTAGGTTATCCCAAATTCCATATTCCAACTGTGGAAGCAGTTTCATTAAGTTGATATTTTAACACAACAGAGTCATAAATCAAGACACACTTGAAATACATCGATGGGTACATCAGAGAGGCGGTTACAAAAGGATGGGGGAAGCTTTTTAATAGGCTTAAGATGCTATCTTATGACATTTTGGATTGTGTTTGGATTGGTGGGACCTAGTGACCTGCTAAATTAATAGATTTCAAAAGGTTTTTATCTGTTTGTCATGGGATGTTAGTTCTGATGCAGGGGTAGGTAAAGGATGGCTGTTGGAAGATGGTAGAACTAAACCTAGATTAGGTACATAGCTACATTCTGATCTCTCCACAGTACCGCTGTTCTAATCAATAGGTCTCTGCAGGCACAGCTTCTTCTCAGTTCTTGTTTGCATAGGTGTTGCCCCCTTCCCACTATAGACAGTATGGCTACATAGACTCCAGGCAGGATGATCACTGATGACTGAAACTGCCTTAAACAGCCATAAACACAATGAATCTGAATGGAGAGTTGTTGCAAACAATGAAAAATAAAGACCAGGACAGGGAGATTCTGGGTCTCACTCTCTTGCTGTTCTGAAATATCTATAACACTGCTATTTAAAAGACATAAGTTTTGGGGAGCTAAACGAAGCGGTGGCCCAGACAAGGCTGACCCAGTAATAGCACTACCTTGTCCATAGCAGTATGAGGATTTGCCAGGTGGCCAACTTAGGTTACTTGGGCACCAAATGAAGCACGATTAATAAAAGCTCAGGGTCAGAAACTGGGGTTTGAGGAAAACAGCCAACCACTGGCTCTTACCTCAACCTCAGTCTGAAATGGTGATCCTGCCTCCCGGAATCTCAGAATGAGACTATGTCTGAGAGCTGTCTCCCTTCTGTTATATTCCTCTCTAGGGCTGGAATTAAAGACATGCACCACTGGGATTAAAGGCATGCACCACCCGATTTCTATGGCAACTAGTGTGGCTACTGTGGATAAAGGTGTGTGACATTGTGGTTACTGGGATTAAAGATGTGTGTTACCATAACCTGGTCTGTAAGGCTGACCAGTGGGACTGTTTTAGTCTCAGATCTTCAGGCAGTCTTTCTTTATTAAAATACAATTGAAATGCCACTAAAACAGTATTGCCAATAATGAACTGGGATGTCCACACTCAGTCACTGTTTCACATACCTCTCAAATACATTAATTTAACACCAGCTATTACCAGACACAAATAATGTGCTTTACATACTGATTTGATTAGCTATATAATAACAATAATGTACCCGATATTCAAATGAACCTCATCCAGCTAGCTAACCCTGCCTTCTCTGGCCCAATTAAACTAAACTGAACTGCCAAGAAAAGAAGGAAGCACACATTTATGGACAGTGAGTGGGTAGCTAATTATGAAGCCACCTCAGGGGCATACTGGCTTTCACTTCTCCATTTATTGTCCATGTCAAAAATAATGAAAATGTATTTCCTTCCTTTACTGTGTCCCATGTGGCAGCTATGTTTAACCTGTCCCCTGACAGATAACATATACCTGTTCATAAACTAACAGTGAGTAAAAGGCACATGGAAAGCAGGTAGAGAATTTTGAAGAAATTTTAAAGATTTTTAAAATTAAAAATACTAAAAGATTAACTTTCTACTAGTCAACATGATTAAATAATTAAAATAGGAATAGAACACAGGTTGAGAATTGAAGATATAACTCTTTCGTTATTTGACTCCCAGTACTAAATTAACATACACACACACACATACACATACAAGCTAAACATCAGATTCTAACTCCAAATTATTTTGAGCACAGACATGGCACCACAAGTGGAAAGTTACACCGTGAAACTTCGTTTCATACACCAAATTATTCAAAACATACAATAGATTTCCTGTCCTACACCCAACGTATCTCATTATGGGTATATAGATATTTTAAGATCTAAAAAAATGCAAAGCCTGAAGCACTTCTAATTCTAAGAGTTTCAGACAAGGACCATTCAATTTGTATTTCATTTCATCAATAAAATAATTTAAATCCTAATGCACAACACTGAGAGTTTGTCAGAAACTCGTATTTTTGCATACCCTACAGAAGTAAGGGACATAATTAATAAAATTGTTCCTAGTTTTGATAGGATACTTCTGTAGTCGATTCAGTAGCAAACACTTTCTATACGTTATCTTGATCCTTAAAACATCTCTAAGGGTGATATCAAATTACCTTGAATTAGTTTGTCCCAGATTGTCTTACTTAGTGTTTCTATTACTGTGAAGAGACACCATGACCACATCAACTCTTATAAACGAAAACATTTCATTGAGGTGGCAGCTTACAGGTTCAGAAGTTTAGTCCGTTATCATCATGGTGGGAGCAAAGCAGAGTGCAGGCCGACTTGGTGCTAGAGAAGGAGCTGCCATATGTTTATATGCGTACAACAGGAAATAGACTGTCTCTCTGGGTGTGGCTTGAGCACATGTGAGACCACAAAGCTCACCGCAATAGTGGCTTCCTCTAACAAGCCCACACCTACTCCAGCAAGGCTGCAACTCCTAATAGCGCCTTTCCCTTTAGGGGTCATTTTCTTTCAAAGCACCAAGGACTTGAGCCTATCTTTTTCTGAACTCCAAAGTCCAGTACCTTAGCCATTGTGACATGCCACTTCACATAGCCACTAAAAACTTCCTATATTATAGGAAAACTTCAAGTCCTGGCCAATTTTATGGCAACTACACAAGCTGAGTCATTTAGGAAGAGAGACTTTCAACTGAGAAAAAATCCCTTTAAAAGATATGCCTGTAAGTAAGTCTGTATGACATTTTCTTAATTAATAATTGTGGAGGAGAGCCCAAACCACTGAAGGTGATGTTACCCCTGGATTGTTATGTACACAGTGAGTATATATAAGTCTCACTAGTTAATAAAAAGCTGGCAGGCCAGTAGCCAGGCAGGAAGTATAGGCGGGACAGCCAGATACAGAGGACTCTGGGAAGAAGGACAGAATCAGGACGATGCCAGCAAGCCACAAGGAAGCAGGATGTGTAGAAAATGAGGTTAAGCCATGAACCATGTGGCAGAGAGTGAATAAGAAATATGGGTTAGCTGAACAGTGGTGGCACAGGACTTTAATCCCAGCACTCGGGAGGCAGAGGCAGGCAGATCTCTGTAAGTTCGAGGCCAGCCTGATCTACAAGAGCTAGTTCCAGGATAGGCTCCAAAGCTAGAGAGAAACCCTGTCTCAAAAAAAAGGAAATATGGGTTAATTTAAGTGTAAGAGTTAGCTAGTAATAAGCCCCAGCTATCAGCCAAGCATTTGTAAGTAATACTAAGCCTCTGTGTCTGTCACCTGGGACTGGAGTCCAGGATTGGGAGAAAAACATCTGACTACACTGGACTGTATAAGGAAGCAGTCTGAGCAAACCATGGAGAGCAAGCCAGCTAGCAACACTCCTCAATGGCCTCTGCATCAGTTTCCTATCTCAGTGTTCCTACCTTGAGTTCCTACCGTGACTCCTTTCAACGATGGACTGTGATGTGGAAGTGGTAGCAAAATAAACTTTCTCCTCCCCAAGTTGATTATGCCCACGCTCTCTATCACAGCAATAGAAACCCTAAAACACTATGCCCATGACATTTCAACAACATAGCTGCCTCAACAAGACATGAACAATTCCAGCAACAGTTAACATCCCAACACCAAAGGGGGAAATCTCACTGTGCCCCACTTCAGATGTAAAGCTATAAGCACTTAACAACTGCTGAGAGAGGGAAACTTAGTATTCCCCAGGGATAAAGCCCCTGATTTGTTATCTCATACACATATAGGCAATCCTGAATGAACTCAGCAGATTGTATTTTTATTCATTTTTATTTATATGTAACAACAATAGTTAAAGAAGAGGAGGCCATGATGGTGGAAGGGAGGGGGATACAGACATAGAACATGTAGGAAGAATGAGGAGAGATGTATTTAAATAAATTTTTAAAAATGAAAAATTCCTGTCTTTCAATTATATGTTTCATATGAAAAAGTTAATATTATACAGGAGCATAATATAATAAAAAATTTATATGCAACAAATTAAACAGTACTGTTACTTAGAAGAGTGGAAATAGAAGTAATCATACATAATTACAGAGTCCATGTCCACATCAATGACTTAGGGTTCAATGCCAAAGACAAAATTTACAGTAGCCAGGTTAAAAAAGTAAACATTCGTGTATGTGAAGGGCATAGGAGAACATCACACATTAAAGTAATGGAAACAGGACTGGCTGTTCTGGAATATTATTTTAACTAGGCAAAGATGTGTTCCATTTGTTTATGCTGCAGAAAATGACTATAACGGAGTAAAGGTGTGTTACTTTTATTTATGCTGCATTTGTTTAATTATGAAAAGATATGTTGTTTTATCTTACCTGTCTAAGACACCTGATTGGCCTAATAAAGAACTGAATGGCCAGTTGCTAGGCAGAGAAAGGATAGGCGGGGTTAGCAGACAGAAAGAATAAATAGGAGGAGAAACTTAGGCTAGAGAAAAGAAGGAAAAGAGAGGAGGAGGGAGATGCCCGAGGCAAGAACCCAAGCAGACACTAGCCATTTAGACACAGAGCAGTGAAAGTAAGATATACAAAAGTAAGAAAGGTAATAAACCCTGAGGCAAAAGGTAGATAAAGACAAATAGGTTAATTTAAGTTAAAAGAGCTAGCCAGAAATGTGCCTAAACTAGGTCAAGCACTCAAACTGTTAATAAGTCTCTGTGTCATGATTTGAGAGCTGGTTGGTAACCCAAAAGGAAAAGCCTGGTCCACTGGAGAGATTGCTCAGCTCAATGGGTAAAGTGTTTGCCACACTCAGATCTCCAACATCCACGTAAAAGCTAAGTATGGTGGCCATGTGCCTATAACCCCAGTAAAGATTGGACAATACCTTGGGTTCACTGGGCAGCCAGTCTAGGCAAAACAGTGTATTTTGGGTTCAGTGAGGAACATGCATTAATAAATAGGGTGAGATGGCTCAGCAGGTAAAGGCACTGTTCATAATTTGACAATCTAAGCTTAGTTCCTGGATCCCACTGGGTGAAAGGAGAGAACCAACTCCCGAGTACACAGTCATATACACTGCACATGCACACACACACACACATACAAATGCATACACACAGTAATGAAATTTTTGATTAAAAAATCTAAGATGTTGAAGTGATTAAGAAGATACCTTGGTATCAACCTCTACCCTCTACACATGCCCACATGAGTGAATGCATCTTTATACATTACACACACAACACACACACACACACACACACACTCAAAACACATACTAATAGAAACATGAAACTCCCTTGGTTTACATAATAAAAAGTGTTCTTTGTAGCCTTTATTTTTATATCAACAAAACTTTGCTGAAAGCAGAATGCACAAATATTAAGTATACAATTATTAAATCTGAACAAACATGTAACTGACATAATCATGTTATGACACACATATGAAACACTCCCACCTTCCCACAAAGTTTCCTTATGATGCTCTGCCCCAAGATGTATACTTTTGAGCCCTCCATGGATCAACTTCCTTCTCATAAACATACACATGAAATATCCAAGAGCCTCAGCACCCTGGTCCAGAACACAGCACTGGCAGAGCACACGGTCGCCCTTCACATTTCCTGTCTTCATGTTCGTCAGGTCCAGGAGAAGACTCCACATGGATCTTTTAAGATGCACAGAAGGACAAGGCAGCTGTTGGAACTCTATGATGGTTTACAGGCTGCACCATGACAGACATCAGGAGCTGGTCCGGCTTCAGGGAGCAGGGAGGAATTGATGACTGGAAGCACTTTGGCAAAGAAAAGACAAATTAGTCAGCTTGTCAAATGCTTCTCACAGGGCACAAATCTTATATGTTCTTACATAATTAAATACCATGCCCGGTAATACCAGGCATCAACCATTCTCCTTTTTTTCTTCTGATTCATAATTCAAATGTACTCAAACTTTGACCTCATTTAAACACAACTGCATTCTACTTAAGTTATGGCTACTTAAGATCACTGCTATCACCAGAGATCAAATCCTGTTGAAATTTCAATTATAACTATATAGTGATTTTCTGCTGACATGATGGCAAGAAAAAGTATTTCTTGGAATAACTAATAACGTATAAGGTACATGTATATCTACTATCCATTCTAGTATAACTGATCCAGCCACAAGCTCAGATATGGGTGTTCAATTTAATTATTGTCAATATTTTATGATTTCTAATTCTATAAAAATGATAACTTTATTTTTACTAATATTACATTTATTTATTTGGGGTGTGGTACACATGCCATGCACAAGTGTGAAAGTCGGGGGGGGCAGATTGCAGGAGTCAGTTCTCTCCTTCCACCATGCGGTCCAAGGTACCAAACTGAAACTGTCACCTTTGGCATCAAGACCCCTACTCACTGAACAATCTTTCTGGCCCCAAAGTATAACTCTATACATATTCCAATCTGTTATAGGTTATATTAGTCAAAGTAGGGAAACTAGAATATACTAAAATATGCAAATAAAATATGAAACTATATAATGAAATATACTGAGTATATTATTTAAC
>PVIU01002422.1:14147-36735 GCA_004026605.1 Ondatra zibethicus
AGAGAGGGGAGAAGGGGAGGGTTGGGGAGAGCTTGGGGGAATGGGATGGTTGAGATGGAGGAAGGACGGATATGGGAGCAGGGAAGGAGATATCTTAATTGAGGGAGCCATTTTGGGGTTGGCAAGAGGCTTGGCTCTGGAGGGGTTTCCAGGATTCCACGGGGATGATCCCAGCTAGGACCCTGGGCAGTGGAGGAGAGGGTGCCTGAACTGGCCTTGTCCTGTAGTCAGACTGATGACTATCCTGAATATCACCATAGAACCTTCGTCCAGCGACGGATGGAGATAGAGACAGAGACCCAGATCGGAGCACTGGACTGAGCTCCCAAGGTCCAGTTGAAGAGCAGAAGGAGAGAGAAGATGAGCAAGGAAGTCAGGACCACGAGGGGGGTTGGTCCACCCGCTGAAACAGTGTGCCTGAGCTAATGGGAGCTCACCAACTCCAGCTGACTGGAACTGAATGAGCATGGGATCAAACTGGACCCTCTGAATGTGGCTGACAATTGGGGCAGACTGAGAAGCCAATGATGATGGCACTGGGATTTATCTCTACTGCATGTACTGGCTTTTGGGGATCCTAGTCTATTTGGTTGCATACCTTCCTAAGCCTGGATATAGGGGGGAAGGGCCTTAGACTTCCCACAGGGCAGGGTACCTTGCCCTCTCTCAGGACTGGAGGGGGAGGGAAGGGTGTGTGGGGAAGTGGGAGGGAAGTAGGAGGAAGGGAGGAAGTGGAAATTTTGATTGGTATTATTTATAAAGTAATTTAAAAAAAAAGAAACAAACTCCAAAAAAAAAAAAAACCAAACTTCCTGCCCAAGCGTGAAGCAGAAGAGGAAGTTTGGGTCCTAGCAGCCACAAAACAGCCCACCATGAAGGCCTACCTGCCTGCAACCTTAGAACTTGGGTGCACGCAGATTCCACAGAACTCGCTGGCTTTTCTAACTTGTTCTATCTGCCCATGAAGGGAACAACTTACTCCACTATGTGCTTCCTCTAAATGGCGTGTCTCTGGCACATTGTTCCTCACAGAGCTGATAACACACTATGCAGGGTTTGCTTGGCTACAGAAACTGGAACTGGCATTCTGACCATTCCTATAGCCGTCTATAACTCTAATACTGGGGGCAGAGAACCATTACCTGGGTAATTCCAAATGAAAACTGCCAAAGATTTAGAGAATGTTAAGAAAATCTGTGAAGCATCCAACCTCTCGAAAAAGGCTTTTCTGTTTCAGCAGTAGCTGTCAGGGTGTTCTACCCGCATCTTTATACATTCTTCCCGACAGCTTCTCAAATTGCTAGAATTTTTTAAATTTTCTTTTAAAGATTTACTTTGAGAGAGAGAGAGAGAGAGAGAGAGAGAGAGCGCACATGAGTGCAGGTGTCCAAAGAAGCTAGAGGTGTTTGGCTTCCCTGGCACATTAGTTCCAGTCAGTCTGTTGTAAGCCACTGGATGTGGGTACTGGAACCGAGCTCCCATCCCAGATCAGTATGTGCCCTTAACCCTGAGTCATTTCTTCAGCACAAAGTCACTTGAACTTTAAAATGAAGACCATATGATGACTTCATTTAAATTTCTTTCATGTATGTATATGTTTAAGGAAGCTTCTACAGTAGTAGGTTTCTATGTGGCTTTTCAAAAGGCCTTTAGTGTTAGTTATTTCTCCCCATATTTCCTCCTATACCCTGTTATCCCTTTGCCCTCCATATTTAATCCTTCTAGTTTTCCCTTTGTTTCTTCATAACACTACATTCTATTTCTCCTTCCTTAGGAGGTCCTCTTCTGTCCCCTTATCCCTTACTAGTACCTGTCCTAGCAAGTTTTATGTCAACTTGACTCAAGCTAAACTCATCTAAGAGGAGGGAACCTCAACTAAAAAACAAATGCTTCTTTAAGATTGGGCTGTAGGCAAACAAGCTTCACCCCTGGGCTGGTGGTCCTGGGTTCTATCAGAAAGCAGGCTGAGCAAACCATGAGGAGCAAGCCAATAAGCAGCACCCCTCCACTGCTACTGCATCAGCTTCTAGGTTCTTGCCTGGTTTGAGGTTCTGCCTTGGCTTCCCTCAGTGTGTGTGATTCAGGATATTTAAGCCAAACAAACACTTTCCTCTCCAAGTTGTTTTTGGTCATGGTTTTTAATCAAAGCAATGGCAACTAAGAGAGTACCTATCCTCTATGGTTCTTCAGATTATAGCACACATATTAAAAGTTAGCATCCACATATAAGAGAAAACATATAAGAGCTGTTTCTCGGGTCTGCGAGGCCCTTGGCCCAGCAAGAGCCCTGCTCCTGTACTGAGGAGATCCATCCAGAAGGGTAAGTGTGTGCCCACCCAGCAGGACAGTTCCAGGAACAGATTACAGGCCCCCTCCATTTCCCTAAACATTTCCGGACATTAAGTGAGGTGTCTCCCCAGCTACTGGATTTCTCTAGTTACCCCATCCCATCTTGCCCCCAAGCACTGCTTTCCATCTGTGGGGTCTTTAGAGCCATCAAAACAGCCTGCTTCAGGGTGGAGGGGATCTGAGAGCCAGCTCCAGTGCTGAGGGGACCTAAGAGAGGGCAGAACAAGAAAATCTCCCAAGTACACAGTCAGTCAAAGCAAAGATTAGACCAAAACGCCAAGACTCTCCTGGCTGCATTTGAAGGAAGAGATGGGCAGGCACCAATGCAAGAATTCCTCCAACAACCTGAAAAGCAACAGGACAACACGAGAATCAAGTGAACACACAACAGGAAGACTTGAATACCCTATTCCAAAAGAAGTAGAAGAAATCGACTTTAAACATAACATTATGAAAAATAATAGAGGCCCTTAAACAAGATGTGAAAAACTCCTTTAAAGAAATGGAAGAGAAGACAAACAAAAAGTTAGGAGAAATGAATAAATCCCTCAAAAATACCCAAGAAAACCAAGAAAAAGCAATCAAACAGGTAGTGGAAAGAGTTCAAGACTTGAAGACTGAAATGGAGGCAATAAAGAAAACACAAACCGAGGAATGGCTGGATATGGAAAATCTGGGTAAACAAACAGGAACTACAGAGTAAAATATAACCAACAGAATACAAGAGATAGAAGAAAGAATATCAAGTGCTGAAGATACTATAGAGGAAATAAACTCATTGATCAAAGAAAACAGCAAATCCAACAAATTCCTAACACAAAACATCCAGGAAATCTGGGACACCATGAAAAGACCAATCCTAAGAACAATAGGGGTAGAAGAAGGAGAAGTAAAGCTCAAAGGCCCAGAAAATATATTCAACAAAATTATAGAAGAAAACTTTCCCAACCTAAAGAAGGATATTCCTATGAAGGTATAGGAAGCATACAGAACACCAAATAGACTGGATCAAAAAAAAAAACATCCCCTCGCCATATATTAATCAAAACACAAAACATGCAGAATGAAGAAAGAATATTAAGAGCTGAAAAGGAAAAGGATCAAGTAACATATAAAGGTAAACCTATCAGACTTACACCTGATGTCTCTATGGAAACCATGAAAGCCAGAAGGTCATGCATGGATAGATGTGCTGCAGACACTAAGAGACCATGGATGCAAGCCCAGACTACTATATCCAGCAAAGCTTTCTTACATCATCAATGGAGAAAACAAGATACTCCAGGACAAAAACAGATTTAAACAATATGTAGCCACAAACCCAGCCTTACAGAAAGTACTAGAAGGAAAACCACAACACCCATAATAACACAAACATCTGACAGCCCTCCACCAGCACAACTCAAAGAAGGGAAACACACAAACACTACCACCAAAAAAAAAAAACTGGAGTTAACAACCACTGGTCATTAATATCACTTAATATCAATGGACTCAATTCATCTATAAAAAGGCACAGGTTAAGAGAATGGATACGAAAACAGGATCCAACATTCTGCTGTTTACAAGAAACACACCTCAACCACAAAGACAGACATTACCTCGAAGTAAAGGGTTGGGAAAAGGTTTTTCAATCAAATGGACCTAAGAAACAAGTGGGTGTGGCTATGCTAGTATCTAACAAAATTGATTTCAAACTAAAATCAATCAGAAGAGATGGACAAGGACACTTTATACTCATAACAGGAACAATACATCAGGATGAAGACTCAATCCTGAATATCTATGCCCCTAACATAAAAGCACCCACATATGTAAAAGAAACATTACAGGAACTCAAAGCACACATCAAACCCCACACTCTAATAGTAGGAGATTTCAACACTCCTCTCTCACCAATGGACAGGTCAACCAGACAGAAACTTAACACAGAAATAAGAGAACTAACAGATGTAATGAATCAAATGGACTTAACAGACATCTATAGAACATTCCACCCAAATAGAAAAGAATATACCTTCTTCTCAGCATCTCATGGAACCTTCTCAAAAATTGATCACATACTCGGTAACAAAGCAAACATCCACACATACAAAAAAATGTAGTAACAACCTGTGTACTATCAGATCACTATGGAATAAAGTTAGATTTCAACAACAATTCTACCCCCAGAAAGGTTACAAACTCATGGAAACTGAACAGTCAACTACTGAACCACCCCTAGGTCAAGGAAGAAATAAAGAAAAAATTAAAGTCTTCCTTGAATTCATTGAAAATAAAGACATAACTTAGCCAAACCTATGGGACACTATGAAAGCAGTGCTAAGAGGAAAATTCATAGCACTAAGTGCCCACACAAAGAAAATGGAGAAAGCTCACATTAGAGACTTAACAGCAAACCTGAAAGCTCTAGAAAAAAAAGAAGTAGACTCACACAGAAGGAGTAGAAGACTGGAAATAATCAAACTGAGGGCTGAAATCAACAAAATAGAAAACAGAAAACAATACAAAGAATCAATGAAACAAAGAGCTGGTCCTTTGAGAAAATCAACAAGATTAACAAACTCCTATCCAAACTAATCAAAAGGCAGAGAGAGTACATGCAAATTAACGAGATCAGAAATGAAAAGGGGGACATGACAACAGACACTGAGGAAATTGAGAATCATCAGGTCTTACTACAAAAGCCTGCATACCACAAAATTGGAAAATGTAAAAGAAATGGACAGTTTTTTAGATAAATACCATATACCGAAATTAAATCAAGAGCAGGTGAACAATTTAAATAGACCTATAAGTCATGAGGAAATAGAAGCTGTCATCAAAAACCTCCCAACCAAAAAAAAGCCCAGGACCAGATGGTTTTAATGCAGAATTCTACCAGAACTTCCAAGAAGAGCTCATACCTATACTCATTAAGGTGTTTCACATAATAGAAATGGAAGGGTCATGGCCAAACTCTTTTTATGAAGCTACAGTTACCCTGATACCAAAACCACACAAAGATGCAACCATGAAAGAGAATTACAGACCAATCTCACTCAAGAACATTGATGCAAAAATTCTCAATAAAATACTGGCAAACCGAATCCAAGAACACATCAAAAATTATCCATTATGATCAAGTAGGCTTCATCCCAGAGACGCAGGGCTGGTTCAACATACGGAAATCTATCAATGTAATCCATCATATAAATAAGCTGAAAGAAAAAAACCATATTATCATTTCATTAGATGCTGAAAAAGCATTTGACAAAATTCAACACCCCTTTATGATAAAGGTCTTGGAGAGATTAGGGATACAAGGTTCATATCTAAATATAATTAAAAAATATACAGCAAGCCGACAGCTACCATCAAATTAAATGGAGAGAAACTCAAAGCAATTCCACTAAAATCAGGAACAAGACAGGGCTGTCCACTCTCCCTTTATCTCTTTAATATAATGCTTGAAGTTCTAGCAATAGCTATAAGACAGAATAAGGAGATCTTGGGGATTCAAATTGGAAAGGAAGAAGTCAAACTTTCGTTAGTTGCAGATGATATGATAGTGTACATCAGTGACCCCAGAAACTCTACCAAAGAACTTCTACAGCTGATAAATACCTTCAGTGATGTGGCAGGATACAAAATCAAGTCAAAAAATCAGTAGCCCTCCTATACACAAAGGATAAAGAAACAGAGAGGGAAATCAGGGAAACATCGCCTTTCACGATAGCCACAAATAGCATAAAATATCTTGGGGTAACACTAACCAAGGAAATAAAAGATCTATTTGACAAGAACTTTAAGACCTTGAAGAAAAAAATTGAAGAAGATACCAGAAAATGGAAGGATCCCCCATGCTCCTGTATTGGAAGGATCAATATAGTAAAAATGACAATTCTACCAAAGGCAATCTATAGATTCAATGCATTCCCCATCAAAATCCCAACAAAATTCTTCACAGACCTTGACAGAACAATAACTAACTTTATATGGAAAAACAAAAAGCCCAGGATAGCCAAAACAATCCTATACAATAAAGGAACTTCCAGAGGCATTACCATCCCTGACTTCAAACTTTATTACAGAGCTACAGTAATGAAAACAGCTTGGTATTGGCATAAAAACAGAGATATTGACCAATGGAATCGAATCGAAGACCCGGATATTAATCCACAAACCTATGAACACCTCATATTTGACAAAGAAGTTAAAAGTATACAATGGAAGAATGAAAGCATCTTTAACGAATGGTGCTGGCATAACTGGATGTCAACCTGTAGGAGAATGAAAATAGATCCTTACTTATCTCCATGCACAAAACTCAAATCCAAATGGATTAAAGACCTCAATATTAATCTGACCACACTTAACCTGACAGAAGAGAAAGTGGGAAGTAGCCTGCAATACATGGGACCAGGAGACCACTTCCTATGTAAAACCCCAGTGGCACAGACAATAAGAGCAACAATGAACAAATGGGACCTCCTGAAACTGAGAAGCTTCTGTAAAGCAAAGGACACTGTCATTAAGACAAAAAGGCATCCTACTGAATGGGAGATCTTCACTAACCCCACAGAGGACAAAGGTCTGATCTCCAAAATATACAAAGAACTCAAGAAACTAGACATTAAAACTCTAAATTACCCAATTAAAAAATGGGGTAATGATCTGAACAGAGAATTCTCAACAGAAGAAGTACGAATGGCCAAAAGATACTTAAGGTCATGTTCAACTTCCTTAGTGATCAGGGAAATGCAAATCAAAACAACTTTGAGATACCATCTTACACCTGTCAGAATGGCTAAAATAAAAAACACCAATGATAGCCTATGCTGGAGAGGATGTGGAGTAAGGGGAACTCTCATCCATTGCTGGTGGGAATGCAAACTTGTGCAACCTCTTTGGAAATCAGTGTGGCGCTTTCTCAGGAAATTGGGAATCAACCTACCTCAGGATTGAGCAATACCACTCTTGGGAATATACCCAAGAGATGCCCAATCATACTACAAAAGCATTTGTGCAACTATGTTCATAGCAGCATTATTTGTAATAGCCAGAACCTGGAAACAACCTAGGTGCCCCTCAATGGAAGAATGGATCAAGAAAGTGTGGAATATATACACATTAGAGTACTACTAAGCAGGAAAAAACAATGACATCCTTAAATTTGCATGCAAATGGATGGAAATAGAAAACACTATCCTTAGTGAGTTATCCCAAACCCAAAAAGATGATTATGCTATGTACTCACTCATTAGTGGACCCTAGCCATAAACAAAGAACATTAAGCTTATAGCTCACAAGCCTAGAGAAGCCAAATAGCAAGGTGAACCCCAAGAAAAACATATATAGATCGTCCTGGAAATTGGAAGCAAACAAGATCACTGGGCAAAAGGTGGAGGCACAGGAATGGGGATAGGGGTGGAGGTAGGGGTGGGGAGGTGGGTGAAAGGGAGAGAGGGAGGGAGAAGGGAGAAGGGATGGACTGGGGAGAGCTTGGCGGAATGGGAGGGTGGAGATGGAGGAAGGGTGGATATTGGAGAAGGGAATAAGATATCTACATTAAGGGAGTCATTTTAGGATTGGCAAGAGTCTTGGCTCTAGAGGGAATCACAGGTGTCCATGGGGATGTCCCCAGCAAGGTACTTGAAGGTGCCTGATCTAGCCTTGTCCCATAGTCACATTGATGAATATCTTGATCATCACCATAGAAATTTCCTCCGATAGATGGAGATAGAGACAGAGACCCACATTCACATAAGAGCAATGGACTGAGCTCCCAAGGTCCAGTCAAAGAGTAGAAGGTGGGAGAAGATGAGCAAGGAAGTCAGGACCGGGAGAGGCTGGTCTACCAACCGAGACAGTGTACCTGATCTAATGGGAGCTCACCAAATCCAGCTGGACCAGGACTGAATGAGCATATGATCCAACCGGAATGTCTGAATGTGGCTGTCAGTGGGGGCTGACTGAGAAGCCAATGATAATGGCACTGGGACCTATATCTTCTGCATGTATTAGCTTTTTTGGGAATCTAGTCTATATGGATGCTCACCTTCCTAGGCCGGGATGGAAGGGGGAGGTCCTTGGGCTTCCCACAGGGCAGGGTACCCTGCCCCCTCTTAAGGAAGCAGGGGGAGGGAGGGTTAGTGACAGAGCAGGAGGAGACTGGGAAAAGGGGAGGAAGTGTAAATTTTTTGAATGAAAAATAAAAAAATATTAAAAAAAAGTTTTGTTCATGTAGACAACAAAGATTGCACATACACAGCAAAGAAAGATCCAGATGGAAAAGAAACCTCTAAATGGGTTACAATGTGGTTAAAAAAAATGTACCAAGGCATGGTAGAGAATGGATAAAGTGTTCAAACACTCATAGAAAACAATTAGTTCAAAAATAATACAGTGAAATCCTTTAAAAGTGAATAAAATAATATTTTAAAAGGCCACATAAAGATATAAAATAGGTGGGGAGAGTGGACCTTGTGTCTTATTGTGCTATGCTTAAAATTTTTTATTGCTGATAAATGAGTGATGGATGCTAAGACATATTCGATTATGGAGGTTGCTTAATCAGCCTATATATTTTTAAAATGTCCTATCTTCAAAATGTAAGTCAAAAATGTATTATGTTGGAAGAGAGGTTATACTTATAATTCCACAGGAAATGAGAGGCTATAGAGTCATTCCTGGTTGATATGGAACAAGTTTGAATGGTGAAGACCCCCTGAAAATCCAGTATACAGACATAAAGAAAAAAATCTGAGAAAAACTATAACACATAATGTATATTTTACCTGCTCAAACAAAAAACAAAAAAATTATCTTTGGATGCCTTGCATACAACGAAGTCTATACTTGACTTAATACTGATATGTATGTTACCTTTAAAAGTATATGTATTTTCAGAACAGGGGGACCAGTCAGCAATATAAGCAAATGGCCCAGGTGATCCAGCATCTCAGAGCAACTCTGTTACATTTTACTAACAGTACTACATTTAGAAGAACTTCAAGACTACTGGCTGAGGTGACCGAACCACACAGACTACTCCAGCCAAGACTTAACTATTATCCTGAGTTTAATCAAGGATACCCCAAAGATGCCAGTATCCCCAGACAACAACACCCACATTTCCAGAAGATTGGTTATGGATGTTTGTTATCACTTAAGAGGATTGGTTACAAATTGTTATTGGTCATGGTAAATGAAAAATGTAAACAAATCAGGTAGATTGAAAGACCTCTTACTGAAGGAAAAGTGGGGATATAATATAGAAATGATGAGATAAAAGGGTAGATTATTGAATCTACTTTAATTCAAAAAGCAACTATTGATCTCAAAATATTTCACATCAGTATGAATTTAAAGCTATTTTTGTTACACTGTCTATTTGTTTCTACTCTTGTTTGTGGTATTGTGCTTATGTAGTTCATTTACAATGTAATGAATAATTAAAAATACAGGTAAATAGTTAGCCATCTATAATAATTAAATGTGTAGTCATGAACATATATTCTCAAGATTAAGAACTATTTAGAGATATAGATGCTCTTGAAACACCTCAAAAAACTACAGAATATGGCATTTAATATGTTTAATAGCCTATTGCTTCTCCTGGCAGTAAAACATGTCTGCTCCTGACAGTACCAATTTTCTTCAAAAGAAGAAGATAGACATCAAAGAACTTCTACATGGAGTTTGATTGCTGTATGTCAAAAGCTAGCCATTTGGATAAGAAACTGCCCTTGCCTCAGTTCTTGACACTATACAGTTCATACTGGACAAGCAGGATGCAAGGAAAAGCAACTGCCAAACTTTGCCAAGACAAGGCAGGAAAGACAGTCCGTCAAAATTTCCTGCTTCTCAGAAATATATATACTATTATATTCAAATATATCGCATATACTAGGCCTGTAGATAGAAGATGGACACCCTAACTATACAAAGGAACTTTGGGTGGCTATCCAGGCATCCAGATATCCCTGTCTGATGTGAGATTTCCCTCTATATGATGGAAATACGATTGGTTAATAAAGGCTTGAGCCTATGGCAGGGAAGAGCAGAGGTAGGCAGAGAAGATGGAACTGAATGCTGGAAGAGAGAAGGGCAGAGTCTGAGAGAAGCATGTAGCACTGCTGGAGAGAGAGGCCAGAACTTTGCCGGTAAGCCACTGCCACTTGGAGATACACAGATTAATAGAAATGGGTTAAATCAAGATGGAAGAATTAGCCAATAAGAAGCTGGAGCTAATGGGCCAAGCAGTGATTTAATTAATACATTTTCTGTGTATTAATTATTAATATCAGGGCTAAGCTGCCGGGAACAAACTAATGGCTCCTTCCAACACCTGTCATTAGGTAACATAATACCCTTTGGGGTCTTTGATGGAGTTAAAGACCAAATAATTAGACTTAAAGTTTTCCTTAGTTATGATAAAAGATAAATTAGGTATAAAACTTTAGACTCACAAAGATGTGATAGATTAGAGCATTTGCAATAATTTTGCCAAATACAAATGGAATGAATATTAAAACTTAAAGTGTCACTGATAACTGTATTGTTCTATATAGTTTTATTGTGTTAACATCAAAACCTTCTGTTTTAATTAGACAAAAAGGAGAATATATTGTAGAAGAATCTTTTTGTATGCTGTGAATATTTGTTACTCTCATTGGTTTAATAAAGAGCTGACTGGACTATAGCTAGGCAGGTTAAGGTTAGGTGGGAGAACCAGACTAAAAGGATCCTAGGAAGATGGGTGGAGAGAGGGAGTGGCCAGGAGACATGGAGAGAAGCCAGATAAGCATACTGTACTAAAAAAAAAAGGTACCACCATGCCACAGAGCATACACAAGAAATATGGGTAAAGTTGCAAGATGCACTTAGTTAGATACTAAGATATCAGCAGAGCATTTGTAATTAATAATGAGTTTCCATGTGGTTATTTGGGAGCTAGGGATCCTGATAAAAAAAAAACTCCACCTATAGAGTCCCATATGTGATGGGGAAGCCTTATTAACCAATTATCTTTAAGAGGTAGGACCAAGTAAGGGTGTGATTTTCCAGAACCCGGAGATAAATGGTGTGTGACCCAAATGCGCTTGCTCTGAGTGTAGTTCTCTCATGGCACAGCTGAGCTTGGCCTTCTAGTTCCTGTTTTGTGAGTTTTCCCTTTATAGTAAATAAAAATATAAGTGTTTTATCTTTTAGATAGCCTGGTTATTTCCTGAATCAAGTTAACTTCTACAGTTGGTGACCCAAATCATGGGGCTGGGATCTCCAGGGGCTCTAGCCAGCCACCATCAGGCTCCACACTTTTCATTTGGGAATAGAATTCCTGCCCAGTGGCCCCGAGTAGCCACTAGCCACAGTCCTTCATATTTTCTCATTAAATGTCTCAGAGCACCTTGGCCACCCACAACTGCATGGCTGGCTTCTGGTTCCAGTTTGGACACATTATAAGATTTATGATTTAAAACGTAAACTATAAATTTAAAATGTAAATGTAAATTTAAAAGGGCAAGATTACAGACAATTTAATAGTCCAGGAATTCAATAGCTTTTTTACTTATACCATGTATGATGTTATGCAAAGTTTATGTGATTTCCCTCCTACATTCCTCTATTTGGTTCTGGGAATTAGCTTTGTACTTCATATTTTCTCCTTAAAAACATGATTTGATAATAGGGCCAAGAATGAGGCACTTTTAGAAATGATACAGTCTTTATAGACAATAATGACCAACTAAAAGGGAAATTCAGCACTCTAGAGAAGGATACAACCAAGATGACAAACAAAACCCAGTCAACGACAAAGGGTGGTGAGACATTGTTTGAGTGAATTCCTACTGTTGATGCGTTAATTGGACTCTGTTGAAGAGTTATGATAGATTGATTGATAGAATATCTCTCCAGGAAGGTAATATGCATGCTATAAATTTATGTCCAAGGGTGAGATGTTATCTTTACTGGACAGACTTCACACCTTGAAATCCTCAATGAGGGCATTAGAACAGCACACTGGACAGGAGA
Organism: Ondatra zibethicus; assembly: GCA_004026605.1. Taxonomy (NCBI): domain Eukaryota; kingdom Metazoa; phylum Chordata; class Mammalia; order Rodentia; family Cricetidae; genus Ondatra; species Ondatra zibethicus. The sequence continues at coordinate 26,514 of PVIU01002422.1, forward strand.
TCCAGACTTAACAAAAGGCAGTGGTAAAAGATTTGAAAAGATTGAAGAATTTATCGAATTTGATGACCAGGGACAACATATAGCCTCATCAGTAGGAACCAAACTCCAGGATAGATAACCGAGAGATCTACCTGCCTTTCTGTTGATATCATCAGAAAGAGCATCTGGCACCAAATACACTAAGGTAGTCAAAGAATATATATGGGAACCCATATGTATGACTGATCTAAAGGAAATTAAACAAGCAATTGTATCTTATGGAATACATTAGTCCTTTGTTAGGGAGATAGTCAAAACAAGGACTTCAAGTAACAAGGCAACACCATAATCTCAGCAGTCTGAGAAAATGGACCTCAGCTGCTTTGGAAGTGTTATTAGAGAGAAGAAGTAAAAAATTCTAGAGCAACAGGGAAAAGCAAAAGGACTTGGGATTTCCCAAGATCAAATTCTGGGCGAGGGACTTTTCTCTGATCCTCAGGATCATGCTCTTTACTACAAACACACCTTGTCCCTATGTAGCGCAGCAGCTTTGAATGCTTGGGACAGGATTCAGGAAATAGAAAAGAGAATTGAATGATATACCAGGGTTAAACAGGACCAGAGAGAACCCTTTAATGACTTTTTACAAAGCTTAACTAACACTGTACAAATAGAAGTAACAGACCCAGAAGCTAGATGAGTACTTATTGAATCTCTGGCTTTTGAAAATGCCAATTTAGAATGCAAAAAGATACTTGGGCCTTTAAGGTTAGATCAGCACCTATGGATGAATGGATCCTGCATATAATGAACATTGAGACATTTGACTATAATACTGAATCTTGGGTACAAGAAGCAATTTCCAAAGGAAGGAGGAGATATCAAAATACCAAATGCTTTTATTGTGGTAGAATAGGACATCTGAAAAGGGACTGTAGACAAGGAATCCTAGGAATAATATCTTCTCTGGGAAAGGCAAGAATAGGAGGACTCAGATTTCAGGTATATATAGAATATGTGACAAAGACCGACATTAGACCAATAAATGCAGATCAACAAAAGTCAGACAAGGAAATCCAATACCATCAGGAAACTCCTTGAGGGGGGGCTCTCGCAGGCCCCCATGATGAACATGGTCCAATCATTCCCAGTTACTGTGTAGAATGTGTCTTACCCCGAAAATTAAAAAAAATCTACTGCCTGCTGTAAAAAAATCATACTGATCTGGATGATGAAATAGAGGTGGAGGATGAATCAAACATTCCAGTAGGACATAGAAAATGTATATTCTGGCAGACTAATAAAAATAAAGACCAAAGCTAAGAGTGTGTATAAATGGCATTTTTATTGAAGGCTCACTAGACAAGGGTGTGGATGTAAGTATTATTATCCCAGAAACTTGGCATCTGAATTGGCCTCTTCAAGAGGTAGATGTTCAATTCCTAGGAAATGAACCCTATCTCAGGTGAAACAAGCACAAGATGGGTTGAATGCATAGGGCCAGAAGGACAGAAAGGAAAACTGAGGCCATATGTAGCTAATATTGCAGAGAATTTGTGGGGTCATGACCTTTTGCAGCAATGGAATGCCCAGATTAACATTCCTGCAGCCCCAAAACTTATGTTTCTGGGGAAGATATTCGAAGATATTATAGACAAAAGTCACCATCCATTCAGGCTGTACAAGAATATGAAGCAATTGACAAACCTTCAGGGGTACTAATGGCCCTGCCATTAAAATAGTTAGCTGAGAAACCAATATGAGTTAAACAGTGCCCTCTAACAGAAGAAAAGCTGCAGGCTTTAGAACAGCTGATACAAGAGCAATTAGATGCTCACCATATTGAAGAATCTACCAGCCCTTGGAATTCTCTGTATTTGTTGTTAAAAAGAGAAACATCTTGAGAAAGAGAAACAACAGCTCGTCCACAACGGTGACAACCATACAAAAGGTGGTAAGGAAACCATATAGGGTTGTGGCAGGGTTCTGCTCTTGTCTTTACAGGAAACTAGACATCTTCAAAAATTCAAGAGACCCTGTTTTTTTGGATGCTGATAGGAGGAAAAATAACTATCCAATAAGGATAATCAAGATAAAGGAATATGACTTATGAGGACAGGTGATCAAAACCTATATATTATATATGGATATATAGAGCTGGTTTTGGAGTTGGACAAAATTTAGATTTAGAGTCTGTCCTTCTCTAAATCCAAGTGTGTTCTTAAAAGGAACATTCAGAGTTTCTGTCTCATGTCAGGAGCCATCTTGTATAGGTCAAGAGAAAGACTTTAGGAAAAAATTTACTTTCTCCATGCCTATTTTGTCTATATTGTATTCTTCTTTGAATGTATGTCTATATGTGTAATGTTTAAGTTTTCCACAATGAACAATAAAGTTTCATACATATCCATTTCCTGCAGTAATCTTTGAAGTTTCCGGGAAGAAGATGGGGCCCTACAGCAACAACTCCACCTGGTTGAGATGACATAATGATGGTGATAGTGTGACAACAAGACCAGTTTTGGGGTACTAGCTGCTGACATGGTGTACCTTCTTTTGATGTTCTGGCCAGAATTACAAATAAGAACTTTGGATAAAACCCTATCCACTGCTCAGAAATCATTTGCAAATATACTAGACAGTAATCTTGAAACTTAACTATCACTTTACTTTTGCAGGATCCCATAAAGAAAACATCGCACCCATGACAGCTAGAAGCAGTTCTAGAGGATGAAGTCCTGTCTCCCAAAAAAGTTTTCATTAGGGTTAGGAACACCATTTAGGGGTTGTTGATTATTACTTGTATAAGGTAGAGGGTTCAGATATAAACTATGTATATTCAGAAATTTTAAAAAGGGGATAATTATAGTAGATAATAAAGTGAGTACATGTGAGCTATTATTTATGGATAATTTATATTGGTATAGTTTTTTGTATATTGATACAAGTTCAAATTATATTTGTTATTTCTGTTTAAAATATTTAAACACCTATGCAAACTTATTCTGTCAGATTATATGCATGCATGTTTCTACCTCTGTTTAGGACATTTTGTATATTGATACAACATTTAGGAGATATTTTCATATTGTATTATATATTATTCTTACTTCTGATCAAGATACTTACACATTGTTTACATTTTGAGGTCATTGTCCTCATTTGCTTAACATTTGTTTACAGATTATTTAATATTCTGACATGAAGTCTTAGTCTTTAAGTTATATAGGTATTAATTGTTATAGGTCAATAGTTGTTCATGTTTGTTATACATATAATCAGATTAATTAGGTTATTTACATACATAAAGATTGTATTCTTCCTAGGTAGGTAATCTTCAACCACCTCAAGGATCTGTAGAATGTGGCATTTAAATAACTTAGGGTTCTCTTGACTCGAGACATGATGGCTCCTGACATCACCAATCTATTCTCAAGAGAATGTTGAACACCGAAGACACTCCACTAGGAGTTTGTTTTCTTTTTGGCACAATTGGCTTTTGGGTAAGGGACTGCCCGTGCCTCAACCACTGACAAAGTACATGGTATCCAGACTGGATAAGCAAGACACAAGGAAAAGGACTGCTAAACTTTGCAAGACAGGGTAAGGTGGTTCTGAAAAATTCTCTGCCTCTGGAAATGGTCTGTCAGTTATGCTAGGCCTTAGCCAAAGTTGATTGCTTCAACGTTGCAAATGAGATTTTGGGTGATTGCTCAGGTATCCAATTGTCTCTGTCATATACTGCTCGACTCAAGTAATATTATCTCCCTTCTCAGGCCTTCAATGGGGTTGAAGATTAGATAGTCCTAGTTACTTTCCTCTTATGATTTAGCCAAGCCTATTTCTGATGCAAGACTTAGACTATTTGGAATAGAATGTTTATTAAAACATTTATAATGTGGTCCTTGCTTAATATTGTTTATGTTGTTTGTAATTTTATACTTGATACATGTTCCTATTATATATAGTTTTGTATTGGGTTTAGATCGCTCTATTTAGGCAAAAAGGAGAGATGATATGGAGGCCCTGTTAACCAATTATCTCTAAGAGGTGGGACCAAGTTAGGGTGTGGTTTTCTGGGACTCGAAGAAAAATGATGCCAAACCCAGGTGCACTCCTTCTGTGTGTGGTTCACTAGTGGCACAGCTAAACTTAGACTTTTCGTTCCTGTTCCATGAGTTTTCCCTGTATAAAAAATAAAAACATAATTATTTTATCTTTTAGCTAGCCTGGTTATTTCCCAAATCGAGTTAACTTCTACACATATGGGAAACCACGATTGGAAGAACACAGTCCCATAATGAGGACACAATAGGAACAACGCAGGCCCACAGGTGAGGCCTCCATAACAACATAGTTTACACTAAATACAACCTCCATAGGGTACAGCAGAGCCCAAAACACGGTGCGTCAAAAGAAACATATGACAGCCACACATGAGGACTTCATAGTAACAGTTCAGTTCCACAGTGAAACCAACACAGGAGAGGCAGAGTCCAAAAATGAAAGTACCATAGGAACAGGAGAGGCCAAATATAGTCTCCCTAGGAACATCTACAGGCAATAATGAGGGATCAATATGAAGACCAGAGATCGATAATGTGGCTTCCATAAAAACAATAGAGTTCCATGTGTCAGGCCTCTATGAGGAACAGTGAAGACACAGACGTGAGGCTACCATATGGAACAGTGAGAAGCCCAGGAGCTGAGACTCCATAAGGAACAGTGAGAGGCCCAAAACCTAAGCCTCCATAAGAAACAATGAGAAGCCCAGGAGCTGGTTCTCCATAAGGAACAATGAGAAGACCAGGAGCTGGTCTGCTATAATAGTCAATGAGAAGCCCAGGAACTGATCCTCTATAATAGACAATGAGAAGCCCAAATTCTGGTCCTCTATACTGGACAAGGAGAAGGCAAGGATCTGGTACTCTATAAGGAACAAGGAGAAGCCCAGAATCTGGTCCTCTATAATAGACAATGAGAAGCCCAGGATCTGGTCCTCTATAATAGACAATGAGAAGCCCAAATTCTGGTCCTCTATACTGGACAAGGAGAAGGCAAGGATCTGGTACTCTATAAGGAACAAGGAGAAGCCCAGAATCTGGTCCTCTATAATAGACAATGAGAAGCCCAGGATCTGGTCCTCTATAATAGACAATGAGAAGCCCAGGATCTGGTCCTCTATAATAGACAATGTGAAGCCCAGGATCTGATCCTCTATAATAGACAATGAGAAGCCCAGGATCTGGTCCTCTGTAATAGACAATGAGAAGCCCAGAATCTGGTCCTCTATAATAGACAATGAGAAGCCCAAATTCTGGTCCTCTATACTGGACAAGGAGAAGGCAAGGATCTGGTCCTCTGTAATAGACAATGTGAAGCCCAAGAGCTGGTCCTCTGTAATAGACAATGAGAAGCCCAAGAGCTGGTCCTCTATAATAGACAATGAGAGCCCAGGATCTGGTCCTCTATAATAGACAATGAGAAGCTCAAGAGCTGGTCTTTCATAGGAAACAATGAGAAGCCTACCAGCTGGTCCTCCATAAGGAACAAGGAAAAGCCCAGGAGCTACGAATATTTTTTGAAATGCTGTGGCTTTTGTTTAGGGAGATAACAAGCCTCATGTTTTCACTTCCCTAAATATATTTGTTATACCCATCTGCACCCGACATTCTTGAGCACTTGTGAGCAGGAGGGGCGCCATTGGCAGGAAGTATGACAGGATGTTCTCTTGCCCCTGACTCGATGCAGAAGGGAGGTATGCAGGCAGGAAGGAAGTCAGAATATATGTTGCCCCTGATTGGACCTGACGAGATGCAGTGAATTGTGGGTTTTGACTTCTTAAGGGCCTGCAAAACGTGACCTGGGGACATTTTCTGGTAACCTGGGTGTGGACCTGGCCAGAGCCCATGCTGCCCGCCACTTTTAATTAACGTTTGCTTCCAATTTGGCTTTAAATTGTTGTAGTCATCTTATTGTTGACCAGTGGGAATTGACATTTCCTGGATTCCTCCCTCCGAGATTCAGACCATCTACCCAAATGCTAAAGTTGGACTTTTTCTCTGCAACTCTGGGGCTGAGGGGTTCCTTCACAGGCATGTGCCTTTTGATGCTCGAAGGCTCCGAGCCTACTTTCGGTTTGTGGATTATCCGGGTGAAGTCCCATGCTGAGAAAAGCAGAACGCATCTAAGAAGTCCTCCAGGTGAGTGATAGTCTCGTTTTGTTTTGTGGGATCCCCATTTGGGAAGTAGAGAGGTCTCCAAAGGGACGCCAATATTCTCTGATCCAAGGCAAATAGTGAGACGTCGCCCACATACCTGGTCCTTGCTCTGGTTGGAAAGCTTTGTCTGTGTCCCAGGGAAAGTTTTGTCTGTCTTATTAGAAGGTTTCATCTGCCTGTTTCTACTGAAAGTTTTGTCTATCTGTTTTGTTGGGAAGTTTTGTCTCTGTGTTTTCCCATGTGTCTTTAAGTTTTATTGCACGCACGGAGCTGAGACAGAAATAGGTCAGATATTTCTGATGTCTCTGCTGTCACCACTGCCACAGCTACTTTTAGAGTCAGGGCTCAGAATTTATCTCTGGTCACTGGATTCAAGTCATTGGGCTTTCCGATGACTTTTGGGTATGTATGACATTAAAGCGGTTTTATGCCATTTTATTTTATTGGAAAGCTGGAGCTAGACTTGGCTTATGGCTCTCCCTTCCTGAGACCCAAGCATATTGAAAAGTTTCCTCTATGTCCTGTGTCAGTTGACTCCCCTCAGACCACAGCAGGGAAAAGAAAGTAAAGCAAGGCAGTCCCCCAAAATTAGATTTGATTTATGTGAATATTCTGTACCTCAATATTTATAAGTTCTTTTATTGGATATGAATGATTAAACATCTAAAATCTATGAAGAAAGTTACCTAGTAACAATCGAGTTGAGACTTCAAACTCCATGTGTAGGTATCTTAAAGGAACCATGTGGCATGACTTCCTTTTGGAATATAAGCAACTCATGTATTTCCACCATATTTGGTCAGCCACATGGCTGGCAACCACATGATGGCAGCCATCTTTGCTAGTGTTGGAGAGGATGGAGCTCATGTGACATCACCATCTCTGGGCAGCCACATGGCTGGCAGCCATTTTTGCTAGGGTTGGAGAAGATAGATGTCATTTCAATTCACCATCTTGATTAAAGATATCCTGGTGGTGTGGGCCTACCAGGGAGATAACGATAGATCTACAAGATATTTGGATTAGGATGGAATTGGGGGGTGATAATTCCTGCCCTGCCCTGTCTTGTCCTGTCCTAAAAAGAAGGCTTATGAAACATAGTATTTAAAAGCATGCTTGTTTAATAAGGAATTAAAGCTGCACCACCAAGCCTTCATATGCAAGCCTTGCACTGGCAGCCAAACTTTGTAACATAGAGTAACCCAGGTGACAATGGCTTGAAAGACGTAAAGGGGTCATGGGGAACAGCTGAGACTTACAAATGTGTGGCAGGGCCACAGTTCCTAAAGAGAGCCCAGTTGCAATGGTGGACCCTAGCAGTTTGGGAAATGTTGGTGCCATGTGATAGTCACCAGATCTTCCATGCCCCAACTCCTAGCAGTGACCCCGAGGTCTCCAAAGAAGATGGCAGGACAGTACGACAACTCCTCCTGGATTGTGTTAATGCTACCCATGGGAAAAGACTGTCCCAAGGCTGCACCACTCACCAGAATCCGGCCCAATCTGTGGACAAGCAAGACATTAAGACCTCATCACCCCGCTTTGTCAAGACAAAGTAAGATCAGTCCCTACCCTGTCCCTACTCCACAGGAAAGCTTCTCATCTTCTGGCCGTGGTGGCTGAAGACTGATGCTTTCCTGGTACCTTTGCCCCCATGTCATGGGGACCACATGAATCTGGGATGACTGTCTAGGTAACGGAGTAGTCGCTGTCATTTTAACTGAAGCACAGGCCACTTGGATTCACCTTTCTGCTGTAATTTGTCCTCCTCAGGTCCCTGATGGCGTCGACAGCTAGGCTGACTGTATCTTTGTCAGTTTAGCAGCAGCACATAACCATGTTCTTCCCCAAGGCTGCAGCCATCTTGTGGGCTCATTTCATATATAAGAATTGAACTTCGGTTTTTCTAGAGCTACTAGGTCTTGCCACCTGTTTAAGAAAAGCTAGACAGGTTTACCTTGCCAACAGGCTTCATATTAAGAGATAAACAGGTTCCAGATGTAACTTTCCACTGAAGGAACTCAATGATTTGCAAAGACTGCTCTCTGTAATAACTACTGGTGTCTCTGGTAAATGATTAGATGGAAAGAAAAAGTGGAAATATTCAGGGTTTTGTTTGGAAAGGCATTTGAAAAAAATCCAATAATGTCAATAACATATGATATCCATCATCTTAATAGTTGAAACCTTATGTTTCATGGAGGAAAAAGGGGGGGGAGACAATGACTTAACACAGGAATTAAAGAAAACCAAACAGTAATTTAAGAAGGGGAAAGCGTTACATAAGCTATGATATTCTTCATTGACAGTACTCTACGTCTTTGAAGATCAGAACGTCAGCAAACTCCAGAAGAAATCTGACTTTAATTTTTACTGTTTATTTAATCAATAAAACCACTAGAAGCAACTTTTCTTTGCAGAAGTCAAAACCTATTGTTAGGTGATGCGTTTAAAAGATTCTATTACACTGTGCTGAGCTTTTCTCCCTGAACTACAATAAACTGAAAATGGCCCATTGGAAAGAAAGAGGTTGTTGCAGGTATCTGTAATCCCAGCATTCAAAACTGAGGCAAGGGATCCTGAATTCAAGTCTAAGCCTAGTTAGGTCCAGCTCAGCCTGAACTACATAAAAGAACTCTGCCAGAAAGCAAGCATGTGAGAGTGCTCGCTGAAACGATTAATTACAAGAGAAAAAAATAATGTTAATATCCAGGCTAAGAATATATCAACTCCTATGCAAGAAACCTACCACAGATAAGGTAGATGTAACTTAATCCTCTCTGACAGAAATAAGAATCCAACTCTTTCCTTGAAAGGCTGCCCAAACTACAGAGCATTAATAAACGGGGTCTTGCTACTACAGCTTTGGCAATTCATGAGCATATCCCCTTCCTCCCAAAGTTCTGCACGCTGAAGATTTCTACAGGCCTTGGCCTAGCTGGCCGGGTTGTCTGCCAGAAAACACAAACTCAACAGTCATGACCTCCTCTAGGCATAAAATCCTAATAGAACACAAAGGACCAAGGGGTTCAACCTTTCACTTAGAAAGCAGCTTGTTACAGACAAGTGGTTCACTTCGCAGGCATCCGGGTCTCAAAGCCAACCGAGTTCTCCCCAGTGCAGACACACCAGCCTACCCACAACCAGGGTCGGGAGTAGGCGCACAGTCCTGACTGAGAAAGCTACAAGCTCCTGCAGCTCTAGTGTGAGCTTGCACAGGTTACCTCGGTCTCTCCTTGTCTCCCTTCGACAGGTCGGCGGAGCGCACTCCCGGCGCCTGCAAGGAGGCACGGGTCCAGCACCCACCTGCAAAGTTGGGGAAGGCAATCCTGAGCCAGTAAAACATCTCTCGGTTGGACAGCATGTTGCTGCTGATCATCTTGTCTTCAGCGCCCTCGCGCGTCTTTCCCTTGGACTGGTCGTGGAGGACATTTCTCTCAGGGACCCGCCTCACCTCATCGCGGCCAGGTTCAGCTGCCAGCACGGCCACCGCCAGAATCCCGCGCAAGTCCACCGTGCCCCAGTTGGCTGCCATTCCGGCCAGTCCGCCTGCCTGCTCGCCGCCCAGGCCTCAGAGGTTGAAGCTTCCGGCCAAGGAATCCAAGTAGAGGTGGTAGAGCACCCCGAGTCCCAGCAGGAAGAACATGGCCACATCAGCGGGGACAGGTCGATGCCCATGGGGGCCATGAAGCGCGACCGGAGCGAGGGCCGCCTCAGACCCTCCACTAAGTCCCCTACCTTGGCACCCGGATCCCCGCGCATTCAATCACCACTGCTCAGGGAAAACAGTGAGGCTGCCTGGCCACCCTGCTGCAACACAGCTTGCCCAGCAGTAGCCTGCAGCTTGCTCTTCCGCATAGACCGACTGCCAGGAGGTGAAGAGGGAACAAGAGTGTGCATCCAGTTATGGGTTATGGGGGGGAGGGGGGGAGAAAAGCTCCAGCAGTTTTATAGACACCTGTTGCCTGTTTTTCCACGGTGTGGATTTCAGATCGGTAATGCTAATATATCTAAAACCTTTA